>WURT03647896.1:0-61982 GCA_009936505.3 Holothuria glaberrima | reverse complement strand
CCCTTGTCAACGGTCTGCTTTTTCCGGTCATGCGCAGAAGTGACATCTAAGCGAGAGATCAAAACTTCGAAGTTTACGGCAACGAGTTTGGATTATTTTGCCCAAATTTGCCACGAAAGTGGTCTTTTTAAGCTATTAAGAAGGTAAATATAGTATGTAAGCAGGATTGAAAGCACCGTGTGCGTGTAAATTGTCAAAGGAATCATATTATCGTATTTTAAAGCCCTTTTGTGGTTTGGCTTAAATGGTTGAAATTTTGTACACACCGGCCAGTGACCGTAGTAAGGAGTGACTAGAAGGAGCGGATTACACGGTCATGTTCAGGGACTAGAGTAAAGTAAGCCTTACTGAAATCTAGAAGTCTTGTCACTATTTTGAGGTTTCCTGAAACAACATTTTTCAAAGCAAATAAGGTCATGGTCACTACATCCTACCTTACCCCCACAAGCTACATTTCTACCCATGTTTTCATCAGTACTTAACACCAAATCCAGACAATTATCTTCACGAGTGGAAAAAAGAACATGCTGGGTGAAGAAACCATCAGACATCATCTCAAGAAAATCCCTCCCATGTGACCCACTAGTGCATGAATGCCATCAATATCAGGAAAGTTGAAATCCCCAAACACAACTGCCCTGTTAGAAGAGACTTTTCTAAAACTTTGGGAGCAAACTCCTTGACGGTAGCTCCCTCTGCTCTCACACAAGCCAGTACGTTTAATATTTCATACTAAATGGCGGAAATCCTAGGTGCTTCCATATACAGTAGGGTAAATGCTGCCTTTAGACGGCGCGTGCACGTGCAAATATATATACAATGAAAATGCTAGATTCACTAAACTACGCTGGCCGGTCTGGATGGCTGTATAACCACTGCCTGCCCAAAACCGGTACCTACTTGCTGTCCATAAGACTATAAGATGCTCGTAGCTTTCTTTCTGGAACAGTCCAAATTATACACAAACAAATAACGACAGAAACAAAACTCTGGCGAAATCTCCAATCCTGCTATACTCTCAATGTCGTTGTTGTTGTCTTTACCGCTCTTTGTAAGAAGGGACCGTTTGTGTAGCGTCTACAAGAGCACACGCGAGCAGCACAAGAGCAAAGCTATATACAGGTGCATACACTAACAATTTTCCTAACAATTGCTGTTTAAATCCAGCGGTGAGGAACGATTCTATTCACAGTGAGTCGCGGAGAATACAGTGGGTGTGCTTGAAGCTACAACTTTACAAAAATGAAATAGCGCCATTACATATTATCATAAGCGTACGGGACTCTTCAAGTTTGGTGGGCAGAAAATTTTTGCCCGAAACTCAAAAAGTTGCCCAAAGATAAGGGCGTGGATTCATCTCCAAAGACGGGGGGGGGGGTAATTTTCACCATATGCGAATCGCCGTCCTGGGGGAGGGGTCTAAGGGGAGGGGGTGTCACCCTGGAAAAGTTTTGCTTACGTAAGGTGGGCTAGATGCAAAATGGTGCTACATTTATTACTAAATTTGAGTTAGATACATTTCCAAGAATTTCTACTTCTTAAGGAAATCTTTTCATCTTGCTTGTTAAATTAAGTGAATTTTTTACTCAGTTCTTGGGGTAAATCAGAACCACACTGCGCAAAGTAAGTGAACAGTAAATTGTTAGACTACATATACCATTAGCAAGTTTAATCATATCATATGAAATTTGGATATGGAAGTGATTAGGACTGTGCATGTCAGAGCCTTTCCGAAAGTCTGATAGAGGTGATACTGGCAAATAACTACACCCCCGCGAAGCGCACGAAAATTTTTACACTTTTCTCGGGAATTCGATCAAAAATTCGGGAACTCAGTAGAAAATTTGGGCAATCTTTTCACTTTTTCTTAATCTTTACCGAAATTTCACCTATTCTGTGCCCGAATTTTGGTCATATTTTTGCCCTAATTTTCCACTTCAGAAATTTTGGGGGGCAGCCTGCCCCCGTTTCGTGCGCCTATGCATATAATGCAAACAAAACTATGATATGGCCAGACAGCAAAATCATAAGGGGAGGACACTCTTGCTTCTCAAAAGGGTACTCAGTTCTAGAATTTCAATCATATTTGATATCCTAAAAGGTTGGGATCCTTTATGCTTCTTTTCCAGTATGGGTCTGGTTACATCTCACTAGTTGAATTGCTTTCGCTGAGCAGAAATGAATATTTTTATGTGTTTTATCTGTTTCAGCAGTGATACATCCAAGAGATGATGAAAGCTGCTGACCCTGAACAGCTGAATCTCTACCATGTACAGTATATGTACCACCAGTTGTTTGAGGTCATCCACAACATTTGAGCAGGAAAAAGAAAAGAGTGAAATGACTGCCAACAAAGTCCAGACTCACTGGCACTTCAGCTACGAACTTTCATTACATCTTCAGTCCCAGTTTATAAAGCTGCAGTATTTTGAAAGAACATGATTTTGCTTCAGCGACTGTTCCTTAATAGATATTACACTATTCAATGAGCCAAACCTGTATAACTATAGGAAGCAACATTGAAACTGACAGTCTCTGTTCATGACTGGATACCTTATCAAACCAGTTTATCTGTATCCTTATTGAGATTGGAAGACTGTTCTGCTGGGGAGGCTGGGGGTTACAGTATGTAGTGGCAGTGTGACTTAAAGGGAAAATGCAATCCCCAAATTTGAAAGTGTACCCCGGTACACTAGTTCAGGAATGGCTCCTATCAATCATGTGACAATATTTTTGTTACTTATTTCCTAAATTTATGCAGAATAACTCATTGGTTTGCCCTCAATATTCAGTGATGATTTTACACAGAAACATTATGAAAATACTTTTGAGAGAAATAAGGGGAGATCTGTAAGATTTAGCAATTTTTTGAGAATAAACTTGCCTTCTTCCTTTAAGTTTCTGGATGGGGGGATAGCTGCCCCATAGCCATCCATAGCCAGTGGCTTTTGCTACCGTTGTTAGAAAGTGCCGTGTCAGCATCGATGGTCTGTTGGTTTCAAATACTATTTGCTATTTGATATACTAAACTAGTAATCTTCAAGCATCCTCAAGCATTTTGTATTACCATATTAGCTCTATGGAGTAGTTTATGCAAGATTTAACATTAATTTTGATCATGATGGCACAATTATTGATTATTTACATCTTGGAATATGAGCTGTGATGTTCTAATGTTCCTTCAAAGGCTTGAAAATGTCCTTGTATCCTATGTTAGTTGTTGGAGTATCTGTTTGAAAAAGAAAAAATAAAGCAGTGAAATTTAGATTAGATCAACGTTTCTGTCACAGCGGTTATTTTCAGTGTAGCCGTTCTACTCTACCCAGGCTGAGCTTATTCTTAAATGCATGTGCCTATAGTACATACTTTTTCCACACCTTTATATCCAGCTGATCTCCCTATAATTCCCTATTTATTTTTTCAATGTTTCAAATTGAGATCTCTTACTGTTTCTACAGGAAATTATCTTGCCAGATTGAAATGCATAAGTCACTGAGAAGTACCTCCCTCTAAAATTCCATTGAAATATAAAAAATATAAGCCACTAGAATTCTCCAAATTTTGTGTTAAATGCTTAACAGAAGGATGCAAGAATGTGCCTTCCTTCTTTACATCTAATTGCAATCTTTACTGACCAGTTGTAAGCAAAGCATGAGCGTATGGGAATTTATCAATCAAACATCTAGTTGGGGACGACTTATCAGCTGGGAAAGACTTGTCAGCTGGAGACCGGACTTGACTTCTACGCCGAGTTGTTATTGGTGCCCAGTTGTCTCAGTGGACGATATCTTTCATTCAGATGCCGAGTTGTCTTGGGCCCCTTGCGTTTTTCAGATGCCGAAATTTTAGAGCCCAGAATGAATTTGTGAGATATCCCTTAGGCAGCTGTGTTGCATTTTGGGGGGGCGAGTTGTCCATCACGCATGTTTGCGTGATACTTGGCACTTGGTCGGGAGATACTTAGTTACCGTTTGAAGCCAGATTTAACCCTTTTGGGGCAATTCGTGTTGACATGTGTAGGTAAAAAACAAATTTTTCTTATAATTTGAAAAGCTCGGGAGCAAAGCAAAGTCGGCTAGTTAACTGGTCTACCCGAAGGTGCTTCAGTCCGGAGCGCAACCGACTTTGTCCGCTGGGCAACAGATTTTAGAGACAAGCATATGCCAAGTGGGAGGAAAGCCGGAGTACACGGAGAAAAAAAACACGTACATCGAGCGGGATTCGAAACCATGCACATGTGAAATATTGGTGCACACCAGCTGGAATATGCCACTCTGCCGTGGGACATTTTCGAAAAAACGACAAAAGATTCAGCCGAATCAAATTCTGCCTTACAGTTTGTACACACATACTCGCACTAAACGTAATATCTTGCCTCCATGTAAAATGGCGCAAGCGTCCCCATAGAATCACAACGGATTAACGTACGCGGTGTTAGGAGTGCGCACTCTAGTTCCTATTATCCTACGCCCTGTTGCAGAATTATCTCATTACAGTTTCCTACATTGACCTAGCTCTTTCCCTTTTCCTCTCTAACTCCCTTACTTTCTTCTTTCGTGTCTTACCCTTTCTTCCAGGGAACAAAGAAGAGAGGGTAGTTAATGGGACGGATGTTAAGACCCCTTATCCTCGCCTGCAGTGTTTTAATCTTTTAATTGTTTTCCCTGAAGTAATACGTGGGGCTCGAGTGAGACAAGTTCTGGTTAGCAGACTGAGTTTACTCGGATGTAAATGTCACAAAAAAAATAAAATACCTACAAGAAAACTACTAAACCAAATAACATGTCATAAACTTTGGAGCTTCCCTCTTTTGTGAAAACACACAATAAAGTGAATTTACGTCATGTGGCATTTATTATAATAAGTGTGAAGAAAAGCACTGGTTAGATTAATGTTTTATTTTTCCTAATACTTTATAAAGACAGGGGTTAATGTAATCAGATATCTGTCTAGAGAGTTAGGGTAAGAAGGAAACAGGATGAAAAAACTTTCAAACGTTGTGAAACATTTTTCAAGGTGGAGAGTGCTGTTTCATGTATAGCGACGTGCAATAGGATGACATATGTCTTTGAAAGAGGCGTTCTGTGCACCGTAGTTTTCTCGGCGAATTAATTCCTCTTTTTTGTCTCTGACTCTGATGGCGGCTTCTAATTTGGGCCTAAAACTGAGTCTGTACCGTCCTGATTCTTCATCTACTATCGGAGTGGAACTGTTGAGACTCTAGAGGCAAATGTCTCTAGAGTCTCTTAGCTGCTTAGAATGCAGATTCCTACAATCTGGAGCGTTTGAGATGCCTAATAATCTCTCATAATGGTTATCCACGCATTGTACTAGACGGCTTTGGTTCCGTGTAGCCCCTCTTTTGGAAATATCCCTTTGAGAAATTCCTCAATTGACAAAAACAGTCTTTTGAATATACATTGTGGGTTTCCTTGTGCAATTAATCACGGTAATGCAGCCAAAATATCCCTTCTGCTTAGAAGTGTAGCGTGCTGGAAGTCAAAACAGCGAAAACGTGTAAATTACCCCTACCCATTTTATTCACCTAAGAAGAGAAAACCAGCTCTCTAATGGGGCAAAACGATAAAAGTCAGAAATGTGTCCATTTCATGGACATGCTTTCGACGTCGTTCATCAACTGGCTTCTTTTAAACTTACTCTCCGTCATTTACATCGAACTTCACAAAATCTGAAACGAAATAAAAATTGAGCCTCTGAACTAATCATCGGCGGTCTTATGATCATATATGGTAGAAATTTCCTGGCGATTCGTCCTTGGACACCACCTGGTTCTTCCCCTGGACGCCGCCAGGTGACCTAATGGGGGCCCCTGTATTCCACTTGTGCAAAACTCGCTAATGGTTCACATTCTGTGTACTTGCGACATTCCCTCATGTCAATCGGGAAAATCACGGTTGTGCCCCCAACTACGAAATGTTACCTCCCTCTCTACAGTTGGAAGGGTGCTTTTGATATAATTCATAAAAATTGGCGATTATTATAAACCCAATAGAGTCAACTTCGTCACCCCACAATGCTCTTGGCGATCTAAAGTTTGACAGATTGGGAAGCAATTTAAAAATGACACCATACGGGACTAAAGACAACATAAGCCTTGTCATGAATGGGATGGAGGTTAGGAACTTTGGCATCTAATCGCAAAAAAGTTTGCAGGCGCATATTTCTCACTACCCAAAACAGGGAGGTATCACCCCCTGCTAAAACTTAAATCGTTACTCCAGTTTGCATATATTTCTTGAGTGTGCCAGCAATATGAAAGAAAGTAAGGTACCCAAACCAGGGCCGTGGCTTGGGCGGGAATCTAAAGGCGGGAAGGGAAGTTCATGATAGCGTCTAGTGACTTACCTAGGAGAGTTGAGATCTTTCAGGCATTGTCATCCAGTGCCGCCCTGAGTGATGGGACTTAGAGGTGGTGTCTGACCGAGGATGTAATATTTTTGTTCCTTAGTTGCAAAATAATTTGTGCTGTCTTTTTCTTAGCTAGGAACCGATGATATGTTTAAGATTTCTCATTATTTAGTCTAGTGTCGTTTTTCCATGTTTATCGGGGAGGGGTGGTCTAAGGACAAGAGTGCACACCTGTTAATTTTAGACAATTTTGTTATATGTAGGATGGCTTAGATGCGAAATGGTACTATCTTTGGGAAATCTTTGGACTAGTTACAGGTTTAGATATTCTAACTTTTAGTGTCTTTTCTACTTTCTGTGTTTGGTTTAGTGAAAGGTAGAGGTTATTGTCTAAGATCCCACCCCTTTGACAAAATGTTGCCTTTGTAAGGTTCATTTGGCATGGAACGGTACTTTTTGGGAAAGCTTTGAACGGATTTTATTTTTAACAAAATCTCGTTATTGAGTGGTTTTCGGCTGGAGTATGGTACGATGCCATCAGTGGCGTAGCTAGAAATTTAAAACTGGAAGGGGACAGAGCGCATTTTGAGGGGGCCAAACCCAAGGTGCAACTTACACGTGCCTTGCAGCCGGAAGGTCTAGGGTTGGAATCCTGGCCGGGTCATAGCAAAGACTTTAAAAATGGAATCTTCTGCCATTGTGCTTGGTACTCAGCGTAGACAATTGAGAAGGGAAATCAAGCCAGTGAGCCACAAGTAGAAAAAGGCCGTGACCGGCTCGACCTAAACCAATTGGTTAGAAACTGGGCCGTAAAACCTCATCTAACTAACTAACTGCACGTGCCTTTGGTACAATGTAAAATGAACGAGCGACTATATGATCATTCTGTGTGATTTCTCCCAGGACGGTTAAGGGCAGGGACCAATACCAAACTCAGTTCATTTGAGTTATGTAATATCTCTGATAAACCATGTTCTAGACCTTTTCCTTGTTTTTGGTACCGTAATATAATAGGCAACACCTGAGTTGCCTGGAGAGACTGAACCATAACCCTTACCTTAATTTTGGAGTGCATACTATTTCCTAAAAAACCCAAACACCCGACATTATCCTGGTAATAGAAATAAGGTGAACCATCCATGACATTTCCAGAATTTTTTAGCCCTACACTTCAAACAGGGTTTTCGCAAGGACGGATGTACGTACTGCACGGTAACGTATGCATGAATCAATACCATTTAACGTCGTTTTTAAAAGCTTACAAAACCGAATGGATATACTCCGTTGAGACAGTTTTATCAGTCTGAAAATTTTGCTACTTTATAAATAGGTGGAGAGCCTTTTGATTGATCTACGTTTGTGCCCTTTCGTTGCAAGTGCCCTTTTGGTATCACGCTTTTCCTCTTTCCCCAACAGACTCTGGGATCCCTGACTATGAGTAGCGTGATTCATTTTGTTATCAGACATGATTACTGCCAAAATGCATAATAATTGTAAGTAATGTGGAGGATTTGGAATATCAGTCGATGACCCGCCCTGACAATGAAATATTACTGTGACGAATAATTGCAGTTTTATAACACAATTGTGTTTAAAACTTTGTTTTCAGGGATCACCTGAACATCAAAAATCGAAAATGAACTACAACTTTTTTGTCCGGTTTCTGGTCAATATTGCAATGATGCAGTCTTACATTCAAAATGATGTCGGTAACTTTGTTTTCTCTTCTCTGTTTTCTAGTTTTATGGCTCTTTCTTATGGCCAACATCTTCTCTATTTTACAGTTAATCACTCAAAGAATTATCGGGTACCGGATCACTAAAACTTGGGTTCAACCAGGGAGCTGCTACTTGAACAGGAAAAGAAACTTTTTAATATATGCCAATCCAATTAGTCCTTGACATGCTTAAGGGAATTATCCTGTGAAGATCGATAATTGGACCTAAGACTATTCAGGTCTTTTGTCTGGCACTTACAATTCACACTTCTTACCCTTTGCAACTTCATTCATATCTCCTGCTACCGTAACAAATGGATCAAAATAAACAATCATTTGATGTCCAGGAGATTGCCGACAGCCAAATAAGAAATTCAAGCTAAAAATTCAAAACGACTGGTTAGTGCTTAGTAAGAATAGATGTTGGTGCTAGGAATAATGTTAATGTCATATGCATATGAGCAGACTTAGTGACGAGTCTATACTTTGTAGTTGAATTTTGATCAATTTCCGCATAATTGCACATAGTGTGCAGGGTTTATACATATTCGGCATTTAACAAGGAATCAAAGCAAAACTTACGTATAAGCGACACTTCGCGACAAAACGAGCAATTTAATTTTCATTTCTATCGACTGGCAATGCTGAAGTGATAGGTAAAATTCGGCGATGTCCTCTTCAAGATGTAGCAGACGACATGTACCTATTGTGCTTAGTTACTAACACCTTTTAAGCTTATTGAATCTTCAATGAAGTGCAAAGGGAGAGGGCATAGGGGTGTTAAATAGTTTACGAGTTTGACCTTGGCGGTAAGATCGTCGCCATGAAAGGGATTTGTGAAGTTTCTTCTCCTGTCTAAGTAGCAGCTCCCTGGTTCAACTAACAGAAAGTGCGCAACTAGTTCTGCGTTCCATGTACCTTCAGTCTTAACAAAAAAATACACAACGTTTAATTCGCACTGCTCTGTTTGTACACAAGTCGTGATCACGAGTGGTGAAATGGAGAATTGGATTTCTACATTGTCTTCACGACTTGGTAACAAATTCAGCCAACTTTTGATTTTATAATTTATCGGCTTTGATTAACAGTGTAGCTGAATTCCAGTCACAGTTTTCCACTGCATTATCTAGTGAATTAAAAGATGCTCCCTGCTTGAAGTTTCGGAGCGATTTTATTCTCCGTTTGGTGCAGAAAGCGCAAGTAACAAATGCTACACCATTGCATAAGTCACATACACGATATTTATCACTGGAAAACACGCGGTAAATGGAACTCAACCTCCCTCTGATACCCCATAGGTCGCAATTCATCAAAATATCAAACGCCTTGTTTGGTTGGAAACAGAAACTTGGTAAAGCCTAAGAGTTTTACTAAACAGTTTAGATCGGGAAGTTCGACATTTTAAAGGGCGTGGGAATTTAGAAAGATATAAATTTAAATGATAGGCCTTATCCATCAATGATAAGTAGACATTTAATACATAACCTTGAATTTTGGGGGGCTAACGGAAGTTTGGGGGCCTAGTCCCTCAGCCCCCCCCCCCGGCTACGCAACTGGATGCCATACTAAGGGGCATTCTCCTCTTAAAGCCTTACTTGAAAGTAAACTTCGGTTAGTGAGTAGCTTAGTTCTATTTGTTGTAAAAATGCCTCCCACATTGAAGAAAATTGCACTTTCTAGACCTCCCAAACTACATCATCTAAATATATTGTGAGACTTCATGCTTAGAAACTTAGACTTCAAGAAGAAAAGTTGAACTTGAGTAACTTATTCAGTGAAATTAATTTGTAGGAGAAGACAGGACATGCAGGTTCTTGACAGTTTCATTACTTTTAGACTGTAATTAAAGGTTACCATACGCTTATTTACTTAAGCATCATGTGGCATCGTGAGAGGAACAATGCCAAAGGTCTCTTACTTTTAGGCTTCAGTGTTGTGTGCATCATGCATGGGAAAGTTCATCTATTGCAAGGTACCCAGATAAGAGCCCGTCTGTGTGGGGGGAGCGGCTAAGGTCCGAGGATCTCCAAGGGAAAACGTAACAAAAAGAAGCCTTTTCATGCTATATTTTAGGTTCTCAGGGCCTTCAAAACATAATCAGGATAATGAAATTTGTGGCGCTTAAGTATGTTTCCATGTTTTTGAAAAATCTGGGAGTGGCAACTGTCCCCCTTTTCTCCGTAGTCTGCATCCCTGAAAATGACGTAGACTAATCCCTGATAGCACACCATAGTTGGGCCAACGTAAAACCAACGTTGGCAGCGACGTTGGATTAAAGTTGGCCCAACTTTGGGGTTTGGTTGGCTGCTCATCGTTATGATGTTGGTTGCTGAGGTATAGCCAACAATGATCCAACACTGGTGCAACGTTGGGCCAACGTTGGAAACATTACATAGGGCCAACGATGGCCCAATGATTATGGCTTACTGTTGGCATGTTGGATAGACGGTGGCCCAAGATAAGGTTCTCTTAACTATATGAGTATGCAGTGACTGTTGGGGACCTGTGCATATAGTGTCATAGCTACGTAAGTTCAAAGCACAAAAGAGTTCACTCATCTTATAAGGAAGCATTTGAGATGCTCAAATACTAATTCCATTCAAGTAGAAGATACAGGGTGACAAATGAATGCCTGCATGATCAATTATTGCTGATTGTTTAAGTTTTTATGTTGCTTCATTTAAAAATAACTACAACAGCTCTGCAACTAACTGAGTGCAATAACTTGTTACTGCAGTTCAAAATTTCTGCATAACCTGTTGTGACAATGTTGTAAGATACATGGTCCAAGTTTACCAAAAAATATAGCCCAAAGAAAATTGACATAGGGCCAACGTTGGCCCAATGATTATGGCTTACTGTTGGCATGTTGGATAGACGGTGACCCAAGATAAGGTTCTATTAACTATATGAGCATGCAGTGACTGTTGAGGACCTGTGCATATGGTGTCATAGCTACGTAAGGTCAAAGCACAAAATAGTTCACTCATCTTATAAGGAAACATTTGAGATGCTGAAATACTAATTCCATTCAAGTAGCAGAAACAGGGTGACAAATGAATGCCTGCATGATTTTTTTTTATTGCTGATTGTTTAAGTTTTTATGTTGCTTCTTTTAAAAATAACTGCAAAAGCTCTGCAACTAACTGAATGCATTAACTTGTTACTGCAGTTTAAAAATACTCCATAACCTGTTGTGACACTGTTGTAAGATGCATGGTCCAAGTTTACCAGAAAATATAGTCCAAAGAAAGTTGACGCTTCAATTAGGTTATCCAGTCAATACGTCAGATGCTACCACAATCTCTAAAGAATATCTGAAAGAAACAGAATACAGAATCAAATGGTTCCATGACACTAAGTTCTGGATACTGCACATTCCTGAGCTGTTCTACAGCAAATGATTTTTCCAGGATATAAACACTCAGTGTTCAATGCACAACCTTTCTTCACTACAACTACAGAGTAACCTGCACCGTACTGCTACTGCCGAGGAGTCTGATAGTACACTGATGCAATATACCACACTACTTAAGTACATATATACTAAGTCAAATCTATGGCTTCATACAGTATACTGCACCAACAGAAGAATCATTTCGAAAGTTTTTTTGTTTCACAATAGGCTTTACTGACCAGTTACAATGAACTTTCTCATGCATCTACTGTATGAGATCGCAGTATATTGGTAATATATTATTTTCCTATATTTTCCAATGTAGGGAATAGCAAATTCTTACGAATTTAATAATTCCTACTGAAAGTGGTTTACTTCCTACAGGAAATGAGCATTTCTTACAGGATCCGCACAGGAATTATGCTGGGAAGTTTTGTAAGGGCATACCCATCCTTCATTTTTAAATAAAAAAACAAAAAACAAGAAAGAAGAAAAGATAGCCTAAGTGACTACAAAAAGTCAACTCCATGTAAACGTTGGTTCGAGTTTGGTCCGATGTCGGAATTCCACCGTTGGGAGGTACATGTTGGAACAACGTCGGGCCAATGCCGTTCTACCAACAGTCGGACAACAGGTGGCCCAAAGTTGCCCCAATTACTATCATCCAACCGCGATCAGTGACAACGGTCGCCAACCATATGCCAATGTTGGCCAAACGTAAGTGTGCTGTTTGGGAATAAAAGTCTCACCCTAAAGCACTTAGAACAAACATGTTGTGCCTTTTGTCTAACAAGGGTGGAGATTTGACGAATTTAGGCAAACTAAGCACTACTGACAGTTTAACGTTTGCCATTATGGTGGGGGCACTATTACAAAAATTGACATATAAATTTTTAAACTTTAGTCCTAGACTAATGGGAATATCGCCGTACTCTCAAAAGCAACTTGCACATTACAGCCTTCAGTCCAGTCATTTTTCTACAGGAGTTTCATGATAAGTTAAAGTTGAAAAAGCCATGCAACCTTCTAGGGGAATCATTCATTTTAGACACTTTCTAGTTTTTGTTCATTTCTATTTTCAGCATTTTGTGTTTTGTCTTTTTCATGTTTTCGAGACACATGAAAAGGGTAGCGTGTATGGAAGTTGCCCCTAAATCTCCGACGAGAGAGTTTACCTATAAAATGTACGATGGCCTCTTGTAAGATAGCCATATGGAAAAAATGCAAATATAAATATAAAATAATATGATCCAAGAAATTGTAATACACATTTAGAAGTTAAACCATCTGCATGCCTCCCGCGATTTGTTTATTTTTCAGATAATTAAAAAGTGAGCAGTACTACTTTGCAACTCAGGGCACTAATTAGAGTTCTTTGCATGAGTGTACCAAGCTGACGTCATTTCACAAAAGCAATTTGGACATGACTGCAAAGTTCCCACTCTTGGAGAAAGCAAACGTTAGTCAGGAAATGTTTGCAAGATGAGGTTGTATTACAATATGTATGAAGAGGAGCTCCTGTGACTGTTAAATGTCATCTTTGTAAATAAACAGATATAAATGTAGGTCTAAACAATTTATTTCAAAATGACACAATGGCTTTTATTAGTTTTATTTTATGACAATTAAACGAAGATTACTGGTGTTCCTACCTTCCTCCATCTATTTGTAGTTTTCTTTCTTGGCACTTTCAGTCCAGTTCAACCTTCCCAGGCTTCTATGACCCTCACTTGGAATGTGAAGTTCGTTTCTGTTTCTCACAAGTTAACGTCACATGACAGATTACACCACTGATGTAAGGACACAGTTGTATAATTATTTAATTCTCTTTTTCTCGATGGAGTAGGGGCAGAGTCATATTGTAAAACAGTCACTCAATTTTATGTAGAGACAATACTAACTCGAGAACATACAAGCCTGGGTGTCCTAAACACTAGCATTTCTCGCTTTCAAAGTAACGAAAAGATCTATTAAAAATGTAGATATTTGATGTAGCTTGTGACACCGTACGTTGAGCCAACTTAATTAGAAGAGCTTCACCACTGCAGAAGTTATATCCAAGAATGATTGACAGGAGCTCGCACCCACAGCGGAACTGTACCGTAAGGGTTTCTTGGAAAAGTTTACAAACTCTTTCCGACAAAAGGGATAAACGGAAATTGTCATGTAGCATAGCAGACGACCTCATATGAAAATAGATCTTGGGGAGAAGGATTCTGACAATCACTGGATGGAAGCAGACGTACTCTGACATAATTGGAGCTATTAAATAATTAATTTGTAATTAATTTGTGTTCGAAAGAGGACAAATTGTGAGGGATGGAATGATTACGTGATTTGGAAGATCATTATTTGGACAAAGATACGTAGTCACGAGAGCGGAATTTAATTTTATTAAAGGAGGACCACTTTGCTTCGTTATCTCGGTGACAAAGGCACAAGTACTGTGCTCTGCTGGTGGTAGACCTAGCTGCATGGTTACAACGATGGGACTAGAGAAAGCGAACCCCCGGAATCGGTTATCAAGCATATCTGAGGAGGAGAGAAAAGAGACAGGGAAAGATCGAAAAGGGTCATCACGTTGCATAAGTGATCAAATTTAATTTAAAAGTTGGTTGAATTAATTGCATTAGGCCTTTGGGACCTGAGGTAACTTCTATGCTGTAAATCGACATTCCTTGTTCACCAAGAATTAATTTGAGAGAGAAAAACTGAAATAATCAGTAATCATTGTTGAACTTAGGGATCTCCTCAGTTTAATTTTTCTGGCCTTCATTGTATGTATCAAAATTTATGACAAATTTTTCTAGCAAGGGAAAAACAACCTGGGTCGCAACGAAAGAGCGACATTCGGCTCAGTTGTGACAGCTCGAAGTTCGTAAATCCATAAGTGAAGTATGAGCAACTTATGTGGGAACATTTACAGCCCATTTTCGCCCTTCGGTCTTGTCAGGTAAGATTTCGACAGAAGTGTAACTTTCTGCCAATATTCTCAAGCAAACAGAAAGAAAGGACAAAGGAACGTGACAAAATCTGATGTAAAAAAACCCCCGCAGTTTCTCAGGTGTGCATGCTTTGAAGACTTCGAGCACGTTGTTTACATTACCCGTTGATACAGCAAAATATGTATACGTTGATGGAATACCATCTGGGCTTTGTTGTTCTTGGGAAATTGCTAGTTGCTAATGGACTGTTTAAACTTCTCACTCATTCAACCAGTTTTTGCACAAGCATACTTTAGTAGGTTTACTTCCTTGAAACCATCACTCTTGCATTTTTTTTGCGAAAAGTACTGTGATTGCAATGGTTCGAGGTGTTTTAAATAGGAATATTTGAATGGTTCATGTATATTAGCTTATAATATTCATAACCGTTGGTCATCTGACTTCGAATCATCACGGTTCAAATTAAGAAGATATCATTTGGAATGGACTTTCAGCCACATTCACTTAGTTCCATCAAAATTTAACGTCCTATGTAAACATTATGTTATCCGTTTGGGTGATAATATTGATTTCTGTTGCCGTCGAGAGTCAGGAATGTGAACCGTGTCCAGACATGTGCACCTGTGGTACGTGGAAGGGGCTTGACTGTAGTGGTGTTGGTTTTAGTTCTGTCAAACCTGGGATGTGTGAGAACGGAACGATCAACAATGTCGATTTTTCAGATAACTATATCACAATGATCAACTGGCAAAATATTCCTCTACTTGGGGATACGTATACTTGTGATGTTATCGTAAGGAACAACAGGATAAATGAATCACACGGCGTATTTTTCTTTAAAGATTGCAATCTCGATCTCGATTTATCGTATAACAGTTTAACGACGTTACAAACTGATTTCTTTGTGGCCTATGGTTACGCCGAATTTGTGGACATAATACTATCACACAATTTAATAACTGACATCATGCCGGGAGCGTTCAAAATTTACAATTCTAGTGATATCTTTTTGGACGTCTTTCTATCCTTCAACAAGATATCTTACATTCATCCTGGTGCGTTCGATATGGATGTGCGATACTGTGAAATTGAGCTGCAATACAACAACCTTGTCTCTTTCTCTATAACGAGTGCCTGGAGATCACTAACAAGTATTTCAGGTTCGTTTTATCTCGACCTGAGAAATAATCTTATAGAATACTTACAAGTAGAAGACGAAGATGACGAATATGGCCTTTCATACAGCGGTAAATATGTAAGGCTGGGAAACAACTCTTGGAACTGCGACTGTGAACATAAAAGTATCGCCTTCGACAATTCTACTCTGAGAAGACTATTTCAGCGGTCTCCTTGCAACCAGCCTATTTGTAGTACACCATATGTCGTTCGAAATACTCCGGTTTTGTCGTTGTCTCCAGAAGATTTTATCTGTCCTCCTCGTCTAGATCCAATCAAAACTGTCACGACCATTGAGATAAGTCCAGGAGATACTGTAACCCTGGTCTGCCCTGTGACATTTGCATATCCCCCAATAACTCATTATGACTGGACCTTTACACCAAAACTGTCTGTCACTGAACCAAAGTTGGCTCGGGCAGAGTTGTGGGACATTCAGTTTATCCGACGAACGAATTCGAACTACATTAAAATGGAGAATGTACAACTGGAAGGCGATTTCGAGTGTCGTGCAGTCAGTCCAAATGGAACATTATCCGTTAACATAAGTGTGTCCTTTCCGCATACTCCGACAACATTGCCATCAGATAATGGCTTGACTGATGCACATTTTGTCACACCCTGTTCGAAAAATTCAACATCTGTTAAAGCTGCGACTGCGACGGCAACTGCGACTGCGACCGTGACGAAAGGACCGAAAGCTTTATTTGCAGGTACTGTGATGTCCATAATGTTTTGTGTTGTATCGGTGTTGTTTTCAGTGACCTTTTTAGCTCTGTGTGTTGTCAGTGTTAACTATTACAACCTCCTTTGTTCTCAAAAAGTAAGTGGACGGGATACTGATATGGTAACGACCAATCCGAAACAGAAAGCTCTCCATCAAACGTATGAAATTGTATGCAAAGTGAGCAGTAATGTCACTGTTGATGATGAAGATTACTGTGTGCCATCACAGACACGTTTGAACAAGGCCACGGGTTCAAACGAGGGATATACGAACTTCACCAAAGACAAAATCCTAGAATTTGTAATAGGTCTTACTTCAATGATTTGTAAGGGGATTTTCGGCAAGCAATACATGATTGTAGTTAAATTAAATGTTGTCAAGAAATGGTAGAGTATGTCGTGGTGCTCATTAGGACAAGCACTTTTCTCGGTACAAACTTTCAACATTGAAATGTGACTGCTTTGTAAGTAACATGTTTAGATGGAAATTATAAAAAGCGTTCTTGCAAGATGTGATGCGTTAAGCTGTAATTGAGAACAAAAGGAACCATAGGAGGTTTTATGTTTAATGGGATAACTAGATTACATGGAACCCTAATGGCTACTTGTCTTTAAACAGGCGTTATATAACGTGGAAATGGCTAAACGTGCACTGCTATGAATGGACAGTCCGCGTTTCAAGCTTTTGTTCTGGTCAATGAATATTTATAGGCTACAACATGCGTCCACTTTGTAAGTGCAGTTCTGTCACTTTACTCTCCACAACCTATTAATGTCGCTGTAAAACAGCACCACTTGTCACCAAAAAGTGTTCAGTTTCCAGTCATACTACCTCGACGCAAATTGCGTAACCCCTTTCTGTACTTTAACATAGTATATAAAAAGAAATTGTTTACCCAACAGTTTATATGATTTGATAAGTGATTCGAATACATTGATTGAAATCGGCCTTGGTAAACGCTTAATGCAGTTTACATCAGGACGAAGGGTTGTTACTTAATTACTTAATTAGGCTAAAAAGTAAACTATCTTCTGTTTCTTGCTTTGAACCTTTGAGTCGGTGGAACCTTACAAACAAAGGCATATAAAAATAATTAAAAACAATGAAGGAAATTATTGCCTTAACTTCGTGATTGAGGGAATCGTTATGCCTTTGTAAATATGATTTTGAGAAAAACAGGTAATTAAAAATGAACAAGCTCGGCAACTTTATTTATTAGAAAGAAGTTTGTTTAAAAAGAAAGTAAAAGATTTAGTTCTTCACCTAGGTTTCAATTTTTTCGAATGATGTGTCTCCGGTAATTTTTTCGATGTGTAACATTTTTTAAAGATAAAGTGTAAGTTATTACAACAGTTCATTAGTGGAACTGAGGGGTGATTAATTAGTTCTGGAGTATTGCTTACTTTGCGGGATTCAAGTTTTCCCGAGATGGGGAGAAATATTATCTAGTGGTGCGTCCATATTGGCAATTTTTCCCACAATTCTAGTCATTCTTTGTGGACATTTTCAGTTGCAAATGGAGTTTGAAACCAACTTGCACATTTGTCTGTCTAATGTAATGGAATTAAATGTATATTCTGCAAGCAAAAAGCTACAACCAGACATGTCCTTATTGGTGGTCCATCCAACTATTTTAGAGAACGTAAATTCTTGAGTGGTGTTCGGTCTTGCTAAACTTTGTGTTTGGTAGGATGGCAAGCCCATAAAATATGTTGCATAAGTTTTTCCTAATTCAAGAAAAATTTGGTTTTCTTCTGATCAGGACAATCTCCTGTTCTTTTGATGATGAATACCAGTTTCTATTTGTGCTATGTAAATACCATGTAAAGATTACATTTTAATCCAATTGCCTTTATTCATTGTAGACCTTTGTAGCTAACTTTAATTAATTAATCAAGTTTTATCTAGAGATAGAAATTGTTGGTTATCATACAGAAGGCCTTCTTTCAGGGAAAACTTTTGTATAAAATGCAATTGTACTATATGAAAAAGAAGGTCTAGGTCAATTAATTTCGACGTGAAGTCTTCAAATGCAAGCAACTTAAAGGGAAATGCATTTACTCCACTTCTAATTGGTAATCTGAGGTATCTTATCTATGAATGGCTCTATTCAATCACCTGACAAGGTTTTTGTTATCAATTGATAAAATTCTGCTGCGTTGCTCCTTTAATAACTCACATATTTAATATTTTTGTAAACATCTTAAAAGTGACCTTGAAATTTAAATAAGAAGAGATTTGCAAAAGTTATCTGATGTTTCATAATAAATTTGAGGTGACTGTTTTTTTCCTTTAAGTTTCCATCTTTTCAATTGAATTTATTTTGTAATATACATTAATGATGCAATTTGCTTATATCAGTTTTAATCTGAGTACTAGCGAAAGAATATAAATATTGTAGTCATTTTGTTATACCTAAGCAAGTTTAAACCTTTGCCTCATCGCGACGTACGTCTTGTACTGATTTTTTTCCACGAATGTCATTTATGACTAATAAGTTTGCGATAATTCTATGTTTGTTGTATAATAAAGTGAATAACTAAAGAAATGAGATCATCCTAAGGGGTTCATCATATGGTGTACAGACAATTTGAAGTTGGAGTTTGCAACTGTTGTTAACAACTCACATTAAAGAAATATGATCCCAATAAAATTGTTCTGTCATAAAATATAAGTATGACACCGCAATCTCTGCTAGGTTATCAACATCCTCATATAACACTGATCAGTGTAATTACGGAGCTTTACTCACATTGTTTATGTTAATGATAAAAATTTACTTCTGAACTCACAGAATTCAGAAGAGACTACTCATCACCCCCAAAGAACCTGCAGGGTATCAAATTTGACCGTACTAAACAGACTGTGTATTTAGGGGTGCATTGATTAAAAGTTTAATTCTACTTACTATGTTTCACACACTTAAAATAGGGTATATGACATTATTTCACCTTTACATTTTACTGTGCCGTATTTCAAGTTAGAATTAAGAATGCTGTGTTTGATACCAACATTTTACTTCATTATATATGGTTCCATTGCTTGCTAGCAAAATGTCAAAAAAGGACTCTTGGAGCCTCCTTGCCTTACCGTGTCAATTTTTTTTGTAAATTTTATCACCCTCGTTGACCAAGTAAACACTGCAGCCGTGAGGGACCTTAAAATAGTTTTTGAAAAATTTCATAGAGACGGTACACACCCACTTTTCCAGATTCCTTTCAATAATGAGCTGAAATCACCCTAATATATGGTCTTTTCCAGACCAAATATAACTTAATAGATGAGGCAATTATTTCAAGATCAAGCATTTGAAATGTTCCTTCGTTCAAAGGACTGATGTTTTTTAATCAAGATGTTTTCCACGCAACTATCCCTTACAAAAGTTCCCAGCATAATTCCTGTGTAAATCCTGAAAGAAATGTCCATTTCCTGTAGGAGTTAAGCCATTTCCTGTAGGAGTTAAGCCATTTCCAGAAAGAATTATGAAATTCTTGTAGGAATTTCAATTTTCCTACATAGGAACTTGCTGTTTCCTACGTAGGAAAGACCAATTCCTGGAGGAATTTGCCATTTCATGTAGGAATTGTGCAGGAATTTCAATTTTCCTACATAGGAACTTGCTACTTTCCTATGTAGGAAAGTCTTACCAATTACTGTAGGAATTAAGAGTGCATTCCCAACATACTGTCTATTGCATTCAGCTGATGAAAGAAGAGAAGTCCTTTGTGACTGGTCAGTAAAGCCTATTGTGTCAAAACAAAGGACTTTTGAAATGTTTCCTCTGTAGGTGCAGATGCTGTGTGAAGCCATACGGATTTGACTTGTAGTATGTGTGTACTTGCGGTCTGGTACATTGCATCAGTGTAGTAACAGACTCCATGGCAGTAGCAGTACAGTGCAAGTTACTCTGTAGTTGTAGTGAAGGAAGGTTGTGCATTGGACACTCATGTGTTTATAGTCTGGAGGGAGTATTGGTGCAGAACAGCTCATCAGGACTGTGCAGTATCCAAAAAGTTACATGGAATCATTTCATTCTCTGTCATTTTATTTCTGTTGGATATTCTTTACAGACAGAATCCGAAATTTTGACTGGAGTAACCCACTTGTAGCTTTAATTTTCTTTGGACTATATTTTCTGTCAGTTAAAATTGAATTTAAGCATGCATGTTAAACATTGTCAGGTTATTTAGTAATTTTAAACTGCAGTAACAAGTGAATGCATGCATGCAGCTGTCTGAATGTGTTAGCGAATAGCCTTCAAGAGAGG
Organism: Holothuria glaberrima; assembly: GCA_009936505.3. NCBI lineage: Eukaryota > Metazoa > Echinodermata > Holothuroidea > Aspidochirotida > Holothuriidae > Holothuria > Holothuria glaberrima. The sequence continues at coordinate 41,384 of WURT03647896.1, read as the reverse complement.
AACTTGTTCATGATCTTTTCTCAGCAAAGTGGATGTTCGTTGTACAGTAGAGCTGTACGTCATTTCTAAAAGAAGCAACATAAAAACTAAAAACAATCAGCAATTAATCATGCAGACATGCATTTGTCACCCTGTATCTTCTACTCAATGAACTTATTTAAGCATACCACTTGCTTCTTCAAAGGATGAGTGACCTTTTTAAGCGCTTTGAAGTAACATAGCCATGACACCATATGCACAAGACTCCAACAGTCAGAGTATGCTCATGGCCATTAATAGATGATGGTGAAGATTAAGTCCTCCTCATAAAATGGAAGAGTCCCATGTGGGAAGCGATTTCCTACGTAGGAAAGTAATTTCCTATGTGGGAACCATTTCCTACAGGAAAACCATTTCCTACAGGAACATGCCCAAAATCCTACATAAATCCCACATACTGATTTCCTGTAGGAAATATGTTGGGAATTTTTGTAAGGGTTTATTTTTTATGTAAAGAAAAACATTTTGTTTACGTCCTATTTATATATCTGAGGTTTTTATGTTTTAATACTTTAATTAACTTGAAGTTGAAACTTAGAGGAAACAAGTTGCCCAAGTTGCTCACAATATACCCAGGGCATATTAAACTGATCAATTTTATTTGGATTTCCTTTTAAACTCAAATTTATATGATATGGCATTAATTATTTATGGATACTGTCTTGTCTTACCACGAAAAGTCATTTAATTGTTAATTACAACCGAAATAACGAGTACAATTGAATAATACTATATTTATTTTACAGGTTATAAATTAGGCACAGAAAATTACGTCTTTATTATTATTATTGTTATAATATTTGGCCACACCTTCCTTCTTGACGTAAGGACTAGCACTTCATTCTTTTCAAAATAGCCTTAAATAGACCTTTCTACTTGAAACCGCTATCATTTCAAACTTTTGAACACCAAATTAATGCCTTACTATCCAGAAAAGAACAGAAATACTTTTTGTTCTTCTGAATCTGTCATTTTTGTTCCTACGTTTGCTTCATTATCACTAGATTTGATGAAAAATAATGTTTTCTTGTCTCCATGAAGAGTATTATAAACTTAGTATTTGATGAAATCAGTTGTATAAAAAAGCAGCTTCATATTTCAGGCATCGTTTGTTTCCGCTCTTCACCCCTGCCCGTTGAGGACATATGACAGACAAGAATTCGGCGTTCCTGTGTTTTGCAAGTCAAGGATGAGGAAGCTAGACATCAAGTATTCAGATATATGTAACTTACAGAGATTCATAATCATGGAGTTATTGGGAGAAGGCAATAGTGCTCTTGAAAAAGTTGAACCCCCTGAAGAACTTTTAGAACAAAAATACTACTGACCTGATATAGGATAGCATATCTAACACTGAAAATTACTTTGTCCGTCCTGGAAGCTATATCGCTTGGCTTCAGTTTTTTTCCCTTGCTACTGGCCGGACATTTTTAGGGAAATATTCCCAAAAGTAACAAATATGAACAATAGACCTTATGCATTAAAATCACTCGACGTCATTTTTGAGGCATGAAGCACATTGCACGCACAACGTACACTTTGCACACTCGTGTAGTAAAGACTTACACTCTAAAAAAATGTATGGTAAAATTTGAACCCAATCTGATTAGAGGGGCACCGAACAGAAATCTGATCAATAATTTGACTTGATTTGGTTCAGAAATGATCGGAATCGGCTCATTTTGACCCGGATCTAGTCAAACTTTTTACCAGATTCCTGTTCGATGCCCCTCTGATCAAACCTTTTTTTTACAGTGTACACGCGCATACGATTGGTTGAAATCAGCTGTCCACATTTGCTGGTGTAACTTGCAACTATACGCGCTTGCCTCCAAACTAGGGAGCACTTTCTGCCCTATGACGTTATGGTCTATTGTGAATTTGAAAGTGTGATCATCGATGTGATAGCCACCATACTATCAAACTATTCTTTCCGGTAAGCTTGTTTGGCAACTGTGGATAATTATCACTTGCACTATATCTTCAGGAAAAGAAGTTTCACTATACATCGTATGCATTATTTAATTCTTAAAACTATTTGAGGGGAAATAACCTATGACATAAGGAAATGAGTTCGAATTTGATCGAAAAAAGTGGTATTGCCCTACTAAATATGAGGAACACTGATTTTAGTCATATATTATGAGAACTTTTGAGCTGTGAATCATAGAAGGGGTGAATCTTTTATCAGCTTATGGCATCTCAGCGTCAAAAGTTCTAAACACTACTAAGGTACATCAGCAGATGTCTAGCACTGTTTGCAGTATTATCTCATTTCACTTTCCTACAATGACCTACCTCTTCCGCTTTTTCCTCTCTAATTCCCTTTCTTTCTTCTTTCTTTTAATTTTTTCTAGCAGGGAACGTGGAACAGAGGGTAGTTTATCGGATGGACCCCAAGACCCATTATCCTCGCCTACAGTATTTTAATCTTTTAAATATTTTCCGATGTCCGATGTATACTCGGTAGTTGGTGTTTACAGCCTAGCCTTGAAGGCTAAACAGACTTAAAATGTCACTAAAGGAACTGATCCGACTGTCGTGACAAAGTTGTCTTAGCAACTTAGAATGCAGTTTCCTAGAATCTGGAGCGTTTGGGATGCCGAATCTCTCATAATGGTGATCAACGCATTGTACTACAAGGCTTTGGTTCCGTACACCCCCTCTTTAGGAAACATCCCTATGACAAATTCCAGAACCTGCCAATATGTAAGAATTATATCGGCCCATTCAGGAATACAAGCAAAATGTGCCCGGCTAGGCCCTTACACAGGATTTTTCCAGAGGCGGTTCGAATAGACCATGTCACATGACGTCATGTTTTGTTTCCGCAGCCATGTTGAGGGCACACACATGGCACAAACATATCTTGTACACTGCATCACTCCTCTATACTACAGGGTCACACTACACCGGTACATTTTACACTAAGCTAAAGTGTCATACCTGACTTCAACTGATTTACTAATTGAACGCATATCTTTCAGTGGGTATCTCATATTTCCACAAACGTGGCGAGTTTTTCCGTGAGAAAGAGAAATGTGGCATTAATGGCATGAATCTACAGGTTTTGAAAAAGAAATGCTGTTTAAAATAATGTAGAACGAGAATTTTATACTTAAATTTTTGTAAATCATTCTACCCACCTTACGCCGTTCTCTTGAAATTTGATTGGTACATATGTACATATGTAATAGTATGCATTGCAAATGTCTACCCGGCTATGGTAACGAAATGGCAATAAGCTTGACACTCTTTCCATTGAGTGATGCAAGTGCGTTTCATAAGGCGGTATTGGTTAAGCATATAGCCAGAGGTTGTTAGCCGGAGGAAATTTTGATTGCTTAGGAAGCAGTTTGGAAAATTTTGGTATGGGTTTGTATTTCTGATTTGATAAAATCACCACTCATGGAAGGGACAACAAAATATATCAACCGTCGGGGCAGCTCACCCCTATCCGGGAATAGTACGCATTGCAGGTGTCTCCCCGGCTATAGTAACGAAATGGCAAAATTTTGCCAAAATGTGGGACATGTGAAAAAGCTATACACATTTTTGGTTCCTATCGAAGAAACGGACCCCTTAAAGGGAAGTACGGAGCCTGTCCGCCGATTACACTCTTCATGACTTTGACTCCCTGAACACCTTGGACCGACCTGAACACTGCTCTAACCATGATTTGAGCTGAAGCTTAAAAAGATTGGAAACTCCCTGCAAAATAATCGCAGAGTACCTTATTTTATTTTCTAGTCTACCATAAATGAGTTCCCCGAGTGCAAGAGAAAATTTTGTATCACAAATGCTCAGGATTTGGAGAGTGCGCTGAAAAAACAAATTTTTCACTATCATTCAAAGTGGACAGTCATGTGTGGGACGCCAAACATGGTGAGAAGAGACATTAAAGTGAAATCATGATTCATAGGAGCGGCAACAGTCTCTCCTTTAATCTCCCTGTGGTCTATAATGTTAATAAACATAACACTATAGTTGTATCCTCGGATATTTAAATCAGACAAACCCAGCTCAGTCGTTCAAAGAAGTGGGTGTGAAAAGAAAGCAAATGTACAAATATAGCCAAACTTCGTTTTAAACATGGAACGTAATGGAAAGTGTTGCTGCATGAGCACAAAGCGCGCAAGAAATGGGGTGGTGGGAGTGACACACCTGCTGATCTTCGAAAAGTTTCTTTGTATGTAAAATGGCTAAGGTGCAAAACGGTGCTATCTTTGGGGAAGCTTAAAACTTGTAACATGTTTAGAAATTCTCATTTTAGTTGCTTTTACTCTCTTTTGTTTGGTTGGGGTATTATTATTAAATGTTGTTTGAACTGTTGCATGGTACAGTGCCTTCCAAAGGACATTCTTTCCTTAGTGCGTTACTTGGAAGGCCACCATCAGTTGGTGCTTAGCGTAGATTTATGTTTCTGTCACAAGTTCCTCTCAAATTGGAGGGAATAAGATTTTGAGACCAGGCTAAACTAAGACAGCGGGAAGAAAAATTAAACTTAAATTATTGAGTACAAATACTTTGTAGAAGTCAACAGAACTAAAAGGTTCTTGACAACCTTCATTGATTTTGATTTTAGCATGTAAAATAGGAGGGAAAAGGTTTGAAGAAAATCAAGGGTGGCAACTGTTTTCTTGCCCACGCAATGTACGGCCCTGCAAATGCCGTAGGTTGTTATAAATCGCACCTTAAAGCACTTTGAAAAAGTTATCATTTTAGCTCTGCTTCTTTTCTTCCAAGGTTGGAGATTGGAAGAGAAAACGACTTCGACAGTTTCGCGTTTAACAAAAACATTTGACATCCGAAGTCCTTCACTGATGGGGATACCGTAGTCTCAAACACAAGTTGCGCATTATAGCCTTTAGTCTGACCTTCTTTCTACCAGATTTTATTACTGGTTTTAACTGATATAAAGAAAAAAATCCATCCAACCTCCAAGGGGATCCATTCATAAAAAATAATATTAATATTTTATTCATTTATATTTTCAGCTTTTTGTCTTTTGTCTTTTTTATTCCTTTTTTCATTTATTCGGGGCACAAGAGAGGGGAGTAGGAAGGGTAGGGGCCCCCGAAATATCGAAAGAGAGATTTCACCTGGAAAACGTCCGATGACCTTTGGTAAGATACCCTCTAGTCATCATTAAAAAGCAAATATTAATACTCTGATGGGAAAATAAGTAGTATGGTTCAGGAAAAATTGTAATATACATTCAGAAGTTAAACTATCTTCATCTCGGGTTCGTTATTCTTCACAACTTTAAAGCGTAATGTAATACTGCTTTGCGACTGAGGGCGCTGATCAGAGTTGTTTACATATGTACTCATCAAGCTACCATCATTTTTAAAAATGCAAATAGAGCATGACTGGAAAGTTCCTATTTTAGGGAACGCAAACAGGATTCAGCAAATTTTTGCAACATGGGATTTTTTTTATAACGTGTGAAGATGAGCTCCTGAGAGATTACTGTTAAATTTCTTCATTGTAAAACAAATAGAAATGTATTAAGTTACTGAAAAATGACCGAATGGTTTTCAGTCGTTTTATTTTATGACCATGTAAACGAAGATTTCTGGTGTTCCAGACCTTTCTCCACATGTAGTTTTCTTAATTGGAACTCACAGTCCATTTCAGTGTCCCCAGGATACAAAGTCTGTCACCGCCAGCGGGAATTTCGTTTCTACTTTCTGCAAAGTAATAACATCATATGGCACTGAAGTAAGGGTACAGTTAAATCATTATTCAAGCATCGTTTTCTAGAGGGGGTGGAATTGTAGTCGTATTGTAAAGGAATCACTAATTGATATGTACAGACAAAACGAGTTGGAGAACATGCAAGCCTGGATGTCTTAAACATCATTTTAAGTCGTACCGAGCTTGGAGGGCTATGATCCAGGCATTTCACGCTTTCATATTAACGAATTTATCCATTGAGCTTTAGAGTAATTGGTGTAGTTGATGATAATAAATATGTGAAGTAAGTGAAGTATGGGCAATTGATTTGTGCTGATTTAAAGCCTCTTTTTCGTCCGTTGGACTTGGTAGGTCAGACGTTTGACAGAAATGTCACTTTACACTGATATTCTCAAACTAACAGAACCAAAAGCAAAATATTTCAAAGAGCATGATAAAATCTGAGGAGGAAGCTTCTATCAGTTTCTCAGGTGTGCATGCTCTGAAGTTCGCGCATGTTGTTTACATCCCTCTATCAAATAAGATATGTTCTGTGCATTTCTTGGCAAGGTGTTAGTTCCCATTGGACGGTTTAAACTTTCTCTTTCTGTCAAACAGTGTTTGTAAGAGAATACTCTTGGCAGGTTAACTTCCTTCAAAACCATCACTTGTGCATGTCTTTACAAAAAATAAATACTGCGGTGGAAGTAGGAAATGTTGCATGGTTTATGTTCACTAGCTGACAACATTCATAACAGCTAGTCATATGACTCGAAACCATCACCACTTAAAACAAGAAGATATTATTTGGAAGGTTTTTCATCCAAATGTAGTGAGGTATTTGAACGAAATAGCTGCATTTTTCAGCGTGAACTAAGCAGATTACTAACATTTATTTTGTAGCAAACCAACTCTACCGAGTACCACATAATTTTTTCCCATCAAAAGTTTACATTCTACGTAACCATTATGTTATCCATTTTGGTAATACTAGTGATTTCTGTTGCTGTCGATTGTCAGACATGTGAACCGTGTCCAGACACGTGCACCTGTCAATCGTGGAGGGGACTCGACTGCAGTCGTCTTGGTCTTACCTTTGTTGAACCCGGGCTTTGTGAAAACGGAACGACCGAAGAAGTATTCTTTACAGATAACAATATCACAATCATCGATTGGGAAACTATACCTCCACTTGGAGGTTCCTATTGTGACGCTAACTTTAAGAACAACAGGATAAATGAATCACGCGGTGTATATGTCTTATACGAGTGTCATGATTTCGACCTCGATTTATCTTATAACAGTTTAACGACGTTACAAACTGATTTCTTTGTGGCCTATGGTGAAGTCGAATTTGTGGACATAATACTAACACACAATTTAATAACTGACATCATGCCGGGAGCGTTCAAAATTTACAATTCTAGTGATATCTTTTTGTACGTTTTTCTATCCTTCAACAAGTTATCTTACATTCATCCTGGTGCGTTTGAAATGGATGTGCGATACTTTGAAATTGAGCTGCAATACAACAACCTTGTCTCTTTCTCTATAATGAGTGCCTGGAGATCACTAACAAGTACTCCAGTTGTCTTTTATCTCGACCTGAGAAATAATCTCATAGAATATTTACAAGAAGAAGACGAAGATGACCTATATGGCCTTTCATACAGAGGTAAATATGTAAAGCTGGAAAACAACTCTTGGAACTGCGACTGTGAACATAAAAATATTGCCTTCGACAGTTCTACTCTGAGAAGACTATTTCAGCGGTCTCCTTGCAACCAGCCTACTTGTAGTACACCAGATGTCGTCCGAAATACTCCGGTTTTGTCGTTGTCTCCGGAAGATTTTATCTGTCCTCCTCGTCTAGATCCAATCAAAACTGTCACGACCATTGAGATAAGTCCAGGAGATACTGCTACCCTGGTCTGCCCGGTGACATTTGCATATCCCCCAATAACTCATTATGACTGGATCTTTGCACCGAAACTGTCTGTCACTGAACCAAAGTTGGTTGGGGCAGAGTTGTGGGACATTCGGTTTATCCGACGAACGAATTTGAACTACATTAAAATGGAGAATGTACAACTGGAAGGCGATTTCGAGTGTCGTGCAGTCAGTCCAAATGGAACATTATCCGTTAACATAAGTGTCTTTTCCCCATACTCCGACAACATTGCCATCAGATAAGAGATTGACTGATGCACATTTTGTCACACCCTATTCTATAAAACCGACATCTATTAAAGCGACGACGACGATGGCGACTGCGACGGCAACTGCGACGGTGATGAAAGGACCTATGCCTGTTTTTGCAGGTACTGTGATGTCCATAATGTTTAGTTTTGTATCTGTGTTGTTTTCAGTGACATTTTTAGCTCTGTGTGTTATCAGTGTTAAATATTTCAACCTCATTCGTTCTCAACAAGTAAGTGAACGGGATACTGATATGGTAGCGACCAATCCGAAACAGAAAGCTCTCCATCAAACGTATGAAATTGTATACAAAGTGAGCAGTAATGTCACTGCTGATGATGAAGATTACTGCGTGCCATCACAGACACGTTTGAACAAGGCCACGGGTTCAAACGAGGGATATTCGAACTTCACCAAGTGTCAAAGGCAAAATCCTAGTATTTGTAATAGGTCTTACTTCAGTGACTTATAAAGGTATTTTCGGCAAGTGATACGTGATTGTAGTAGAATTAAAGCTAGTAAAGACAAGACAGAGTATGTCTCGGCGCTCAAAAGGACAAGCACTGTTCGCTGCATAATGGTTTGCTGTACAAACTTTCAACATTGTAATGTATGATCTTTAAAAGGACATCACGGTAATTGTTCTTGCAAGATGTAATGCGTAAGCTGTAATTGAAAACAAAATGACCCATAGAAAGATCTATGTTTAATGGGATAACTAGATTACATGGAACCCTAATGGTTCCTTGTCTTTAAACAGGCGTTGCATGATTTGGAAAGGGTTAAACGAACAACCTGCATTTACAATTTTTTTCCGGTCTATTAATATTGATACGCCCCAGTTTACACGCCGCCACTTTGTAAGTGCAGATATTAAAAATCCAGGCAGTTTGTCAATTCTTGCTCCATAAATACCTTTTATTTAGGTCGCCTTGAAGACAGCGACACTTTGCACCAAAAGGTATTCGGTTTGCTGTCGACGTATCATCACTTCGCTAATTGGGTACACCAACCTTTCTATACACTTTTACCAGTTTACAGAATGTATAAAGTGAATTAAAATTGTGCACCCTACAGTTTAAATGATTTGATAAGCGATGCTTTAATTTTGCCCGTAATCGGTCTAAGTAAACGCAAGTTGCATTTTACATTATGACAAAGGGTTGTTATAACCGTGACATCGGTGAACATGTCAATTTAATTAAGCTAAAAACTAAATTTATCTTCTCTTTCTTACTTTAAAAATTTGCATCGATAGAACCTTACAACGAACGCAAATAAAAAGAAATAATTACAATAAAGGGAAGTATTGCGACAACTTTGTGATTGAGAGAATCGCTACATCTTTGTAACTATGATCAACTTACAGAAAAAAGGTCATTAAATATAGGCTAGCTTGGTAAATTTATTCTTAAGACAGAACTTTTGTTAGAAAGAATGCCTATGAATCTTTTTTTTCAGGATAGGCTTCACAATTTTCAAATGATGTGTCACCTGTAACTTTTACGATAAGTACCACCCTTGAGAAAAGATGAAAGTTATTACAGGAGTTCATCAGTGAAACTGAAAGGTGATTAAATAGTTCTGCATTCAATTGCCCATTTGGGGCAATCTAGTTTTCCGAGATCGGGAGAAAATCGGTTAAGGGCGCTACCACATTGACTTTTTACCACAATTCCCACGTTCTTTATGCACATTGTCAGTGGCGAATGGATTTTGGAACTACTTTGCACAATTTGTCGGTCTAATGTAATGGAATTAAATGTATGTTCTGTAGGTGTATTGTCATAGCTACCGAAAAGCCAAGTCACAATCCGTGGTTCATCACACCGTTTTAGAGAGAAATGTAGGTTTTTGAGTGGTGTTCGTTCTTGTTCGACCTTGTCTTTGTAAGGATGGCAAGCCCATACAATGTGTTGCATAAGCTTTCCCCAGTTGGAAAAATTTGGTTTTCCCCCAAACGGGAATATCTTCAGGACTGTAAATGATGAATACCAGTTTCTTGCCGTGCAATTTAGGTGCCATGAAAAGATTACATTTTCCTTTTATTGCCTTTATTCATTGTAGACCTGTACAGCTAACTTTAATTGATTAATCAAGCTTTATCTAGAAATAGAAATAGTTGTTTATTTCTCGAGAGGCCTTCTTTCAGGGAAAGGCTTTTGTCTAAACTGCAATTGTACTCTATGAAAAAGTTAAGTATGAGGTAAATTGAAAACCGACGTGAAGTCTGGGGATGTAGGCAACTTACAGGGAAATGCAGTCACCCCACTTTGAATTGGTATACTGAGGTTATCCTATTTATGAATGGCTCTTTTCAATCACGAAACAAAGTTTTTGTTACCAGTTGATGAATTCATGCAGCATAACTCCTTATATAACTCAAGTATTTAATATTTTTGTTTGGAAACATCATTATAGTAAACTTGAAAGTCAAATAAGAATGGTTTTGAAAATGTTAGCTAATGTTTCAAAAGAAATTTTGGGTGACTAGTATTGCTTTAAGTTACCAGACTTATAACTTGAATTGATTTTCTAATATGCTTTAGTTTTGTCATCTCCTCACATCCGTTTTTTAACCTGAGTACCACCGTACGGTTGCATATATTGTAGTCAGTTTGTTATATCTGCGTATCTTCAACTTTTTGAGTGTGTACATTCATTTCAAGTGAAAATATGATCGCATCATTGCGACGTTTTTCATTGTGTAAATAATAATAGTGATTTTTTCTGTGAACGTCATTAATGACTATTTGTTATAATTCTTACAAAAAATGCTAACTTTCGTCTGAACTCAAAGAAATCAAAAGAGATATTATTCGAAAATTGTTGAGGACCTACTCATCAGCAAAGCGAGAAAAACTGCGATCCACATTGGTAACATAGTCCCATAGTTTTGCAAATTTCTTAAACTTCAGACTACTATTTTAAATTTACGGAACTTGCCATTTTGTTGACTTTACCAACGTCTTCCTAGCTAACAAAAACTCTTTAAAATTTATTTTCATTGGTACTGAAACTCAGAGATAAATTGCAAAACTTGGTGTGAAGGAAATTAAGAAACCCTGCTCATTGGCAAAACCTATTAAATCCACTTACATTACTTTTCATGCAAGTAAACAAAATTATTTTATATATTCTGAAAGTTTAGCTCTATTGATACCCAAATTACCAAATCACTTTATAGGCTACTACTAAGAATTGACTATTCAAGAGAACTAACGTAAGAAGCAGCATTTGAATGAATAGCGTAACTTTCTACTTCATTATTTGATATCTTCTGTCACATAAGTGACATTCTCTCTAGTTGATATTTCAGTGAAGATTTTTACTTTTTTGTTTATTATGGGCTGTCTTATATTATGAAATGAATGTCGTAGCCCTTGTTAATGTTGATATTTTTCGATATGATCTATGTCGGTTTGCTTACATAAGGGGGGTTTATTGTACGGATGTTGTTCTTAATTTAGTGCATTGTATTGCTCTCATTCTGAATCTTATTTCTTGATTGTTGGAGTGTTTTCAATACTGTTCTACCCTATCGGTTTTCTCCATTGTTTACAAACATTTGTTGAAGATTTATGGATGATGCACTGGGTGGCTGATTTCATGGGAGGGTAGTCAAGCCATAATAAGTTTAAAGTAGGATAATCCAACAAATCTCAAATTACCTTTTGCATCCCCAGGCTCCGGGAAGTCCATTATCAGCCCTGTTGTGTACAATTTACACGAAAGAAATATGATCCCAAATGAAATTGTTCTGTCATAAAATATGCATATGACACCGCAATCTCTGCTTAGTTATCTACATCTTCACATAAAATTAATCACTTTATTTACGAGGCTTTGCTCAAATTGTTCATGTTTATGATAAAAATTTACTTCCTGAACTCACAGAAATCAGAAGAGATAATATTCGAAAATTTTAATATTCGGCATGAGGGCCTACTCACCAACCCCCCCCCCTCCCCTCCAAAAAACCCCTGCAATTTTGGGTATCAAATTTGACCGTATTAAACAGACTATTTATTGACGGGTGTATTGATTAGAAGCTTAATTTCACTTGATATGTTTCTCACACTTTAAAAAGGGTGTATAACGTTTTTTCACCTTTACCTTTTATTATTCAAGTTAGAATTAGGAATGCTTTTTTATACCAACATTTTACCTCATTATATATGGCACCATTGCTTGCTATCAAAATATCAAGAAAGACTCTTAGAGCCTCCCTGCGTTACAGTGTCAAATTTTGTTGATAAATTTAAACACCCTCATTGACCAAGTAAACACTGCAGCCGTGAGAGACCTTACAATGGTTTTTGAAAAATTTCATGGAGACGACACACACCGTCCCATTCTTCCAGCTTCCTTTCCATAATGAGCTGAAATCACTCTAATATTTGGTCTTTAACAGACCATATTTAACTTAAAATAAGACGACTATTCCGAATTTTCAGGCACAAGCGTTTTTAAGTGCCTTCGTTCAAAGGACTAACATTTTTTATTCCAGATTTTTTTCCACGTAACTTACTATAATTATTTTATTTATTTTTGATATATTGTCTGTTAATATATTCCATGCTAATTTTATGTAAGTAAAAACATTTTGTTTAATGTTCATTTTATATATCTGAAATTTTTATATTTTAGTCCTTTAATTAACTTGAAGTTGAAACTAAGACAAAAAAAAGTTACCCAATCTGCTTACAAGAAACCCAAGCGATATTAAGCTGATCAATTGTATTTGGATTCTCCTTTTAACTGAGGCATATTTAAATGAGATGGCAGTAATTATTTATGGATGTTCTCTTATCTTACCACGAAAAGCATGGGAAGAGATCATAACATCGCTAAGTGCCACCGAAATAACGATCTTAACGATATACAATTGAATAATAACATCTTATTTATGTTACAGGTCATAAACTAAGCGCAGAAAATTACGTTATTATTATTATTGATATAATATTTGGCACCACCTTTCTTCTTGGCGCAAGAACATGCACTCCATTCTTTTCACTTCAAAGTTTTGAACGTCCAGCTTAATGCCTTAGTATCCAGAAAAGAACAGAAATACTTTCTGTTTTTCTGAATCTGTCTTTTGTGTTCCTTCTTTTGCTTCATTATCACCAGCTTTGATGAAAAATAATGTTTATCTTGTATCCATGAAGTGTATTATAAACTCAGTGTTTGATGAAATCAGTTGTGTGAAAAAAGGAGCTTCCTTTTGGAGGCATCAATTTTTCTGCTTTCCAGCCCTGCCCGTTAAGAACATATGATATTAATAAGAACTCGGCGTTTTTTGTTGTATGCAAAGAATGAGGAAGCTTGACATCAAGTGGTCAGATATTTGTAACTTTACAGATACCCGTAATCATAAAGGGGTGAGAACTGGGCGATATTGCTCTTGAAAAAAGTTAAGGCCCCGAAAAAGTTTTGAAAACAAAAACAACATTGACTTGATACATCATAGCATATCACCTTCTGAAAATTATTTTCTCCGTCCGGGAAGTGTGGCTTTTTCCTTTGGTCTTTTTGTTCTTACTTCTGGCCTTACATGATTACGTAAATGATCCCAGAAGTAATCAATATGAGCAATGATGAATTTGAAATTTTTATCATCGATGAAATTAATAGCCACCATATTGTTAAATTATTCTTTCCGGTAATCTTGTTTTGGCAAACGCTGGATGAATTTTTGCTTGTATTATACGTACACAAAAGGAGTTTCACTATCTATCACATGTATTATTTAATCCTCAAAGTTATTTTGGGGGAAGTAACTTAAGACATACGTAACTAACTTCTCAATAGAATTTGATCGAAAAATGTAGCATGTCCCTACTGAAGATGAGGAACATTTATTTAAGAAATATCATGTGCGACCTTTTGAGCTGTGAATCACAGGAGGGGTAAATCTCTTATGATAGCTCAATTTTTTTACCTCTAGCGATCTCACACGACTTTTGACCTCTACCAAAAACTAAAGGGATTTTCCTCTTAATATAATAATTCTATATCACAAGTATGAAAATTTTTCATCATTGCTATCTTAGGATATAATGATAGGTGGAAATTTTGACAGAAATGTACTTTTACCGTGATGTTCTCCATAAAAAAAAAGCCAGAACGGAAGGACCAAAAAAATCTCAATAGAGTCAAAATCTTAAAAAGCTTACTTCAGTTTCTCAGGTATGCATGCTTTGAAGGATTCGGGAAGGTTGTTGACATCAGTTTGGAACCCCAAACGTCGCAAAAGGTTGATGGAATACCATCCGGGCTTTGTTTTTCGTGGAAAGTTGCTAGTTCCTCTTTCGTTTCTCACTCAGTCAACCAGTGTACAGGAAAATACTTTTGGTAGGATAACTTCCTTCAAACCATCACTTGTGACACATCTTGACAAAAATACTTTGTTAGTAATGGTTCGTTGAACTGGGAAAGGGAATTGTTGCACCGTTCATGAACATTATCTTGAAAAATTCATAACATCTAGTCCTGTGACTCGAAACCATCGCCACATAAAATAAGAAGATATTATTCGGAAGGTTTTTCAACCAAATGTGGTGAGTCATCTGAACGAAATAGCTGCACTTTTCAACGTGAACTAAGCAGATTACTAACATTTGTTTTTGTTGCAAACCAATTCTACCGAGTACCACATAATTTTTTCCCATCAAAAGTTTACATTTTTCGTAACCATTATGTTATCCATTTGGGTAATACTAGTGATTCCTGTTGCCGTCGAGTGTCAGAAATGTGAACCGTGTATGGTATGCATGCTTTGAAGGATTCGGGAAGGTTGTTGACATCAGTTTGGAACCCCAAACGTCGCAAAAGGTTGATGGAATACCATCCGGGCTTTGTTTTTCGTGGAAAGTTGCTAGTTCCTCTTTCGTTTCTCACTCAGTCAACCAGTGTACAGGAAAATACTTTTGGTAGGATAACTTCCTTCAAACCATCACTTGTGACACATCTTGACAAAAATACTTTGTTAGTAATGGTTCGTTGAACTGGGAAAGGGAATTGTTGCACCGTTCATGAACATTATCTTGAAAAATTCATAACATCTAGTCCTGTGACTCGAAACCATCGCCACATAAAATAAGAAGATATTATTCGGAAGGTTTTTCAACCAAATGTGGTGAGTCATCTGAACGAAATAGCTGCACTTTTCAACGTGAACTAAGCAGATTACTAACATTTGTTTTTGTTGCAAACCAATTCTACCGAGTACCACATAATTTTTTCCCATCAAAAGTTTACATTTTTCGTAACCATTATGTTATCCATTTGGGTAATACTAGTGATTCCTGTTGCCGTCGAGTGTCAGAAATGTGAACCGTGTCCAGACATGTGCACCTGTCAATCGTGGAGGGGACTCGACTGCAGTGGCCTTGATCTTACTTCTGTTGAACCCGGCCTTTGTGAAAATGGAACGACCGAAGAAGTATTCTTTACAGATAACTATATCACAATCATCGATTGGGAAACTATACCTCCACTTGGAGGTTCCTATTGTGACGCTAACTTTAAGAACAACAGGATAAATGAATCACGCGGTGTATATGTCTTATACGAGTGTCATGATTTCGACCTCGATTTATCTTATAACAGTTTAACGACGTTACAAACTGATTTCTTTGTGGCCTATGGTGACGTCACATTTGTAGAAATAATACTAACGCACAATTCAATTACATATATTATGCCGGGAGCAATCAAGATCTACAATTCGAGTGGTATTTTTTTTAAAGTCGATTTATCCTTCAACAAGGTGTCCTACATTCATCCGGGTGCGTTTGAAATGGATGTGAGACCGTTTGATCTTAAACTCCAAAACAACAACCTTGTTTTCTTCTCTATTTTAAGTGCATGGAGATCAGTAACAAGTAGTCCATCTTCTTTTAATCTCGACCTGAGATATAATCATTTAGACGATATGCCTGTGGAAGACGAAGATGAAGAATATGGCTTTTCTCATGGACGTCTCTATGTAAAGCTCGGAAACAACCCTTGGAACTGCGATTGTAAACATAAGAGTATTGCCTTCGAGAATTCTACTCTGAGAAGACTACTAAGGAAGTCCCCTTGCTATCAGCCTACTTGTAGTGCACCAGATATCGTCCGAAATGTATCAGTTTTGTCGTTGTCTCCAGAAGATTTTATCTGTCCTCCTCGTCTAGATCTAGTCAAAGCTGTCACGACCATTGAGATCATTCCAGGAGAGAGTGTAAATCTAGTCTGCCCTGTGACGTTTGCGGATCCTCCCATAACTCATTATGACTGGACCTTTTCACCAAAACTGAGTGTCATTGAACCAAAGTTGGTTGGGGCAGAGTTGTGGGAAGTTCGGTTTATTCGACGAACGAATTCGAACTATATTATATTAGAGGATGTACAACTGGAAGGCGATTTTGAGTGTCGTGCAGTCAGTCCAAATGGAACATTATCCGTTAACATAAGTGTGTCCTTTCCTCGTACTCAGTCAACATTTCCATCAGATAATAGCTTGACTGGTGCACATTTTGTCACACCCTATTCAATAAAATCGACATCTATAAAATTTGCGACGGCGACGGCGACTGCGACCGTGACGAAAGGAATGACGCCTGTATTTTCCGGTACCGTCGTGTCCATAATGTTTTGTGTTGTATCAGTGTTGTTTACGGTGACCTTTTTAGCTTTGTGTGTTGTCAGTGTCAAATATTTCAATTTCCGTCGTACTCAACAAGTAAGTGGACGGGATACTGATAAGGTAACGACCAATCCGAAACAAGAAGCTCTCCATAAAACATTTGAAATTGTGTACAAAGTCAACAACAATATCATAGACTGTTGATGATGAAGATTATTGCGTGCCATCAAAGAAACTTTTTAACTAAGCATTTTATACATCTTTACAGAACATATTAAGTGCAATTAAATTGTGCACCTAACAGTGTGTTTGATCTGATAAGGGATGCGAAGACGTTGCCTGCAATCGGTCTTATATGAACGTCTATTACATTTTTCATCAGGACGAAGGGTTGTTACAACCGTGACGTCGGTAAACATGTCAATTTAATTAGGCTAAAAACTTCATTTATCTTCTCTTTCTTGCTTTTAACCTTTGCATCGGTAGAACCTTACAACAACGGGAAATAAAAAAAATAATTACAATGAAAGGAAGTATTGTGACAACTTTGTGATTTAGAATATCGCTATACTTTGTAACAATGATTTACTTAGAAAAATAGGTAATTAAAATGGGCTACTCGGTTACTTTACTCGTAAGAAAGACGTCTTTTTAGAAAGAAGGTCAGTGAATGACCTTTTCACCTGGGCTTCAAAAATGATATGACATGGATAACTTTTGAGATGTGTAGCATCTTTGATAAAAAATGAAAGTTATAACAAGAGTCCATTGGTGAAACTAAAAGGTAGTTAATTAATTCTAGAGAATGCCCATTTTGAGAAATCCTGTTTTCCCCAAATCGAGAGAAATATTGGTTAGTGGCGCCGCCATATTGCCTATTTTACCCACAATTTCAGGAGTTCTTTATGGACATTGTCAGTGTCGAATAGATTTTGGAAATACTTTGCACAATTTGCTTGTCTAATATAATGACTTTAAATGTTTACTCTGTAGGTGCACTGTCATACCTTCCGAGAAGCCAAGTCCTAGTCAGTGGTGCTTCACACCATTTAAGAGTAAAATGAAGGTTCCTGAATGGTCTGTGTTCTCGTTAAACATTGTCTTTGTAAGGACTGCATGAGCATACAGTGTGTTGCTTAGTTTTTCTCCCATTCAGGAAAATTTTGGTTACCATATGGAAGGCCTTCTTTCAGGGAAAGGTTTTGTATTAACTGCAATTTTACTATATGAAAAAGAAAGTATGAGGTAAATTTTAATACCGACGTGAAGTCTGGGAATGTAAGCCACTTAAAGGGGAAGATAGTCACTCCACCTTGAATAAGCTTAATAAGGTATCCTATTTATGAATGGCTATTTTCATTCACGTGACGAAGTTTTTGTTAACAATTGATGACTTCATGCTAAATAACTCGTTATACAACTCAACTATTTAATGTTTGTGTTTGGAATCATAATTAAAGTAAACTTGAAAGTTAAATAAAAAGAGATTTGAAAAAGTTCGCTGATGTTTCAAAGTAAGTTTTGGGTAACTGTTTATTTCTTTAGGTAACCAGATTTTTTTCTTTAATTGATATTCTAATATGCATTAGTGTTGTCATCTCCCCACATCATTTTTAAATCTGAGTAGCCTACTACCGTACGATTGCATATATTGTAGTTAGTTTGTTATATCTGCGTATCTTCAACTTTTTGAGTGTGTACATTCATTTCAAGTGAAAATATGATCTTTATCATCGCGACGTTTTTCCTTGTGTAAATAGTAATAGTGATTTTTCCTGTGAACGTCATTAATGACTATTTGTTATAATTCTTACAAAAAATGCTAACTTTCGTCTGAACTCAAAGAAATCAAAAGAGATATTATTCGAAAATTGTTGAGGACCTACTCATCAGGTAAGAGAGAAAAACTGCAATTAAAAATACTGAAGTTGATCGTACTAAACAGACTATGTATTTAGGGGTATGTATTGATAATAAGCTTAATTTAACATGCTATGTTTCAAACATTTAGTGTGCTTTATTTCAAGTTAGAATTAAGAATGCCAGTTTCTGATACCCACGTTTTACCTCATATTATACATGCTATTCCTGTATGGTAGCATTACTTGCTACCAAAAGATCAGAAAAGGCTTAGAGCCTTGCGTTACTGTGCCAAATGTTTGCCTAGATTTTCACACCCTCATGGACCAAGTAAACACTGCATCCATGAGACATTTAAAAGGCTTTTATTCAAAAAATTCAAAAAGACGACACGCGCCCACTTTTCCAGTACCCTGCCCATGAGTAGCTGAAGTCACTTCTTCAATAGACCAGTTACAACTTAAGAAATGAGACAATTATTCCAAAATTCAAGACCACCCATTTTGGACGTTTCTTCGTTCATAGGCCTGAAATTTTTGTTAAGGTGTTATTCCAGGTAACTAACTTACTCTTTTTATTTATTTTTGATTTATTCTCTGTAAATATATTACATGCTAATTGTAGCTAATCTTAACGTTTAGTTTTATATTGTATTTTTAGTTATGGGAAGTCACGTTTTTGTACTGGATTAATCAACTTGAACTTGAAACTTATACAAAGTAAATTCCTTAAGGTGCTTACAAAAGAAGCTCAGGTGATATTCAACTGATAATTTGTACTTGGATTCTCCTTAAAACTTTAACATGTATGGGAGTAATTACTTATGGATATTCTCTTGTCTTGTTACGAAAAGCTTTGGGAAATGTCATAAAGTCGCCAAAGGCAACCGAAGTAACGATGCACCATCAAATAATACTGTTTTTGCCACAGGTCATAAATCTTAGAAAAGCAGATTACGTCTCTATAATTATTGTTATAATATTTGTCACCACTTTTTTTCTTGACGTAAAAACTAGCACTTCATTCTTTACAAAAGAATCTTAAATATCTACTTATAAGCCGCTACCACTTCAAAGTTTTGAACGTCCAGCTTAATGCCTTAGTATCCACAAAAGTACAGAAATACTTTCTGTTTTTCTGAATCTGTTCTTTTTGTTCCTTCTTTTGCTTCATTATAACCGGCTTTGATGAAAAATAATGTTTTTCTTGTGTCCACGACGTGTATTATAAACTTAGTCTGGTGACATCAGTTTTGTCAGAAAAGTGGTCTCCTAGTTCAGGCATTGTTTGTTTACGCTTTTCAGTCCTTCTCGTCTAGGTCACATGACATACAAGAAACCGGCGCTTCGTTTTCATGCAAAGAATGAGGAAACTTGATATCAAGTGTAAAGATATAGGTCTATGTAACTTTAAAGAGACCCGCAGTCATGAAGTGGTGGGAACTGGGCGATATTGCTCTTGAGAAAAAGTTTAGTCCTCCGAAAAGTTTTGAACCAATATACTACTAACCTGATACATCATAGCATATCTCCCCCTGAAAATTATGTTGTTCGCCATGGGAGCTACATCGCTTCCCTTCAGTCTTTTTGTTCTGACTACTGGTCTTACATGATTTGGGAAATATTTCCAGAAGTAACAAATATGAACAATAAATTGTGAATTTGAAATTTGATCATCGATATGATAGCTACCATACTATCAAACTTGTCTTTCCGGTAAATTTGCTTCGGCGAATGCTGAATAATAATCACTTGTACTATATGTTAACGATAAACAGTTTTACTATACATCGTTTGTTTTATTTAACCCCTACAGCTATTTGAAGGGAACGTAAACTTAGACATACGTCGCTACTTTTTTAGAATTCGATCGAAAACAGTTTCCTATTAGAGAAGAGTAACATCGAGTAACATTGTTTTTAATTATATAATGTGAGACCTTTTGAGCTGTGAATCACAGGAGGGGTATAGCTCTTACGGTATCTCAGCCTCAACACTCCTTACTTACATCGCACTGTTTGCAGTATTATCTCATTTTATTTTCCTGTAATTACCTAGCTCTCTCCCTTTTCCTCTCTTATTCGCTTTCTTTCTTCTTTCAAATCTTACTCCTTCTTTCAGGGAACAAGAAAGATAGGGTAGTGGATGGGACGGACCCAAAGACCCCTTAAGCCCCCTTCCCACATTCACGATTTTTGTTACGGTAGAGCACAATTTTTAAGAGTGGTAAAATCTTGATGTACCGTAGCAATTCGTACTCAAAAACTCAAGGTTAATCCAATTTTTAAGTCTTGTCAAGAGGATATAAAGACGCCGTCAAGATGCATTATTACGAAAATGTCACGACAGTGTTACGAATTATGACGGTAGAGTTACTGCATTGTCAAGATTTGTCATGGCGTACTACGAAATGCCGAGATTGCACTACGACGTTACTACGGCGTCAGTACGAATTCACAAAACGCCAGTACGACACTAGTACGGTTTAACAGGAAAACCTATACGGTTCAATCACATGACGAAAAAGGCGCCAAGGATGAGTTTCGTTTTTCGTCATAACTTGCTGTGGTGTTTGTTGTAGTGGGTCCGTGTTAATTTCACGACTGTTTTCATCATTCGGAGGATCATCTTGTCTGGTGGAGGGTATTCGGAATGGACTTATGCTGCAACTATTAGATCAGTTACAATACGGTCCGTGGAAGGAGGTTTTTAAGCCCAGAAATTGGAAGACACTTTTGGCGCGTCCTTCTTAAGTTAAGCATTTCCGATGTGATGAAAGAACAGGACTATTAACTCGGTAGCGGACCTTTGTATTAAACGTCAACCCAACATGCAATACTGTACTATACTTGGATTACGAGCGAGAAGTACAACATATGATAATCACTAGTCATACAAAATTCTTTGTGGCCTCTTGGCAAGGTCTTGTTCAAGTCGTGCTATACTGCAGCACCATCGTTTTGGCATCGTAACATCACCGTAGCGAAGTGTTGTTTTGCCGTAGATATTCTGGCCATTACGAATGAGTACGAATGAATAAGACGCCGTCGAAACACACCACGAAAACGTCACGACAACGTTATGACTGTCATACAGTGCTGCTGCGGTGGTACACGATTTTTCCATAGCTACGGTAGAGCAAGATTTTTTTTTAACATTTCAAAAAAATCGAGTTGCTCCACGGTGGCGATACGAGTCACTACGGTTGTGCTACGGTGGACCACGATTGGCCACGAGCATGTGTACGACGTTGCTGCTCTACCGTAGCAAAAATCGTGAATGTGGGAAGGGGGCTTTACCGTCACCTGCAGTATTTAATCTTTGAACTGTGTTCCTTAAAGTAGTACGTGTGCTTCCATTGGGCACGCGGTGTAAGTTCTGGTTAGCAGACGGGTTTTACTCTGATGTCAATGTCACAAAACGAACAAAAAATTACCGAGAGAAAAACTACTAGTCTCAGTCCAAAAGAACCTGTCACAGACATGAAACAGTTGAACCGTATGAATTGAGAGACTCGTTATTCTTCACATTTTGAAAGCGGTTTGCCCTGGCCATTAGGGACTGACTTTGAAACTTCTCTCTTTTGTGAAAGCAAAAATAAAGTGAATTTACGCAATTTGGGATTTTGTATCATATGTGTGAGGAAAAGCTTATGATAGATATATATTCTATTTCTCCAAACCTTTTGATAAAGGCCAGAGTATTATCTTCCATGAGCGGATGGTTTCAGTCGTTTTAGGAAGTTCTTTTGAAATAAATGGCTAAATTTAAACTTTTTGGACTACTCACGTTTATCCCGATTTTCATAGTTTGTAAAATGGCGCAAGAATGTTGTCAGTAAAAGCTGTGCAAAACTTGTGGTTGATAGCGTAGATTAAACCATGATCAGTTTCGACTGCACATAAACTATTACAGTAAACACAGAAATAAACTTTATCAAATTCAAAGAAACGTTAACCAGTTTAACTGTACATGGTTAATCTATGGGATCAACCATAAGTTTTGTTCAGTTTTTACTGATAACGTTCAGTACCAGTATCAATTGTAGCTGTATAGGCTAGGAAAATAAGGTGTAACGATCTAGTGACAATCTTTATTTCGTCTCTAGTTCAGGGCCAAATTTACCTTTGGGGGAACCCTGGTCACAAACTTATGTGGGGCCTCCTTCAGCTATTATTCTCCACAAGCAGGGTTGGAGTCGAGTCCATACAACTCGAGTCCGAGCCAAGTCCGAGTCCAGAAGGGTCCGAGTCCGAGTCAAGTCCGAGTCCAGAACTCCTCGAGTCCAAGCCGAGTCCAAGTCCACCAGGGCCGACTCCGAGCCGAGTCCATCTGCATTGTCAAACATGCTCTTTTGATGGAGTTTCGGGAAGGTTGCATGGCGGGGGGGGGGGGAGGCTCACAACCTCTAACATTAACATTAACATTCCCATATGGGATCTCTAAGGAGAACCATAAGGTCCAGCAAACTGTATGGAGCCCATTTGATTTTGCACCTAAGATTCATAAGGGGCCCATTTGGGCCAGCCCATAGGACCCATTTAGGGCCCATGTGGGCAACTCATATGTTGCTAAAATATGGGTAAAGTGCAAATATCTCACATGCATGTGGGCTGGCTCGTATGGGTCCCTTATGAATCTTGGGTGCAAAATTTTATGTCCCCACAATGGTTCACCCATATGGGGCCCATGGGTTTTCTACCTCGGTAGATCACTAGCTGAGACCTGTATGCCTAAAATTGTTCCACACAAAAGCAGTCTACTGAGAATGAAACTGCATTTGTACACTATCTGTGTTGTTGCCTGCAGAGAGTTCCCAATGGGGAGAGAGGAGCCTGTGTAAAGTTTATACATGGAAGGGGAATGTAATTGGTACAATTACAAGCATGCCGGATAGGGGAATGAAATACAGAACAAACATACAGCACATACGCAAGCATAGAAACTGGGGGATTTCAAGAAATGTGTAACTAATTTTGTCCATGTAGTCTGGGTCATTAGTATGTAACCAGCTGTTCCATAACACGACAAATGTGTCCCTTTGCAACCCATTATGGTTATAACATGAATGCTCCTCAAGAACCGGATCTTTTGAGTACTAACATATACACGTAGCTATATTACAAAATATTTACATTTGCTTTGCCCCTACCATTGTTTACAACTAAACATACAAAATAAAAGAACACTTGATAATGCGCACTGCAGCTTCTGCACTGGAGGAAGAAGAAATTGCTAGTCACGGTATTGTAATAGTGATGGTGTTAAACAATTGAAATCCAAATTACCAGTTAAAGCTGTGTACAGTGGTTTTCAAAAGAGATCCTGTTATGTATACACAACAGCCTTGCAAAGATTAATGGAAAAAGTGAAGTTTTGTTTGGCTATTTACATGTTTTTCCTTAATAATTCACCTATAGCATCTGCAGCTCTCAGGTATTTTGAGCAAAGGGTCGTTTTTAGTTCTGCTTATACATAATGTAAATTAATTGTAGTTAGATTTGAGAAATTTTGGGGACCCTCAAATCTTCTGGTAACCATTTTTGTGCACATTCATGCACAGCGATTTGAGAACCAAGTAGGACCCACAGGATACATGTAGATACCGATATGTAAAGCTGTCACAAGTTAACAATGATACCTGGCTATTTATTTAGTATGATGGTCAGGAAGATGTCCTCAGTGTTTGATGGATGGGGTGTTGCAACATTTTAGACCACCATCCTGAGAGAGGGGGAAGAAGTGACGGTCTACGGAAGAGATTTATCTTCTACATGGGGCCAATTTTTGTACACACTATGGCTGGGCCACCACTTGAGTTGCTATAGAGCATGATGGTTTGCGTAATTTCAATTAAAAATGCAGGTCTGGCATACTGAAGTACCATGCCAGTTTTTTTCAAAGCTCAACCCTCCCCTAACTGTTTTAACTAAAAACAATGATTATATATGACAATTATATGGTTTATTTGCAATTTATTTCTGTAACTGTACTTTAGGTTGCATGTGAACATACTTGCAAGAACTTTCGTAAGCCACCCCATGCACAGAACCAGTATGAACTAATCAAGTACCCAACTTAAAACCACGGAGTGGTGTTTTTGTGTATACTGTACAAAGAAAAGAGCAGTGTACACTGAGCAAATGAATCACGTAC
This sequence comes from Holothuria glaberrima, assembly GCA_009936505.3. NCBI lineage: Eukaryota > Metazoa > Echinodermata > Holothuroidea > Aspidochirotida > Holothuriidae > Holothuria > Holothuria glaberrima. The sequence goes on along the minus strand of WURT03647896.1, from coordinate 16,817 downwards.
AGGGCACATAAGCCTAACATTAGTTCCAGCGTGATCAGAATTAGTAGGCCGAACTGTTCAAATCCCTGGCTGCAATTTGTGCATAACAGCTATGCTGTAACTGGCCTGGCAAGTGCAGTGGTACGGTGCTTTTGTGTTATAAAAGCATGTTCTTACTGACTACTATACCAATTGTACAACAACAAGTGTTAGAGCGTTACGGGGGTAACTAGTTGATAGTTCTATATCCAGAAAATGTCTTTAAAGCTCCTTACTCATACTGTGTCTTCCACGAGAGAGGTGAGCTCCACAAGTCAGAGTAGCAAGGATGATGAAGTTTTTACAACTAAAGCTGTCAATGAAGTTTTTTTCCCAGGTAAGGTAGCAATAAGCTACTGTGTAACTTAATGTAACCTTGAACTTTCCAGCGGAACTAAAATTATGTAAACATTAGACTGGAGCATAGCAGGATCTGTAATATAATAGGTTGTATGTACTCACTAAATTATGAATAATTTTAGAATTGCCTTTGCATAAAACTGTTTGTTTATAGCTAGCTTGGCCCCTTAGGCACAGTAGCGTTCTCAGTACATTAGTATATAGGTCTAGTGTGATGTACACAGACTGTAGGCTATACTATTTCCTGTATGCATAACATTTGTTCAACTAGGGTCAGATCTGAGACTGGAAGGCTTTGAGTCTAAACTTTGTGATGTGGACAATATCACAAAGGCTTGTGTACTCACCGCGTTCGTTCTAAACCAGTCTCCGGCCCTTATTCACTGACATCAACCAATATATAGCACAATAATACCTTGACTTTTGAAATATACTAAAATGTAAGCTCTAATGAGTGCACGTAGTTGACTTAGTCCTGCAACAGTTGACTAAATGACCAATCTGTACATAAAATATCTCTACAATAAACTTCATAAAGGCCCTAGACAGATTAGCAGCAACCAATTGACCCATGCTGCTAGACAGTTTATTTACATCTGATCAAGGTGACTTATGAAAGCAAGAAGTCCCTTTGCAGCAGTTACTAAGCTTTTGTTGACTATGTACTGGTGTAGTATACAAAGAAGATTTTTTTCTTTGTTGTAAAATTTGTAAACACACAGAGAGCAAACAATTGTCCCCTCCTCATAGTCCATGATAACTTCACGGTTTGAATAGGAAGCATATAAGAGAATCAAGTTCACTTACAATGTACTGCTATAGGCAAGGCACATACCTTTTCATTTTTGCAACAAGCAAGGTGGGTAAAATCAATAAGCATCAGGCCTACTGTTATATCAATGAATGAAACTAGTAGGTCCAAGGCATGGGTTCTATTCTCTTTGAATCTTTCAGTAATTGGAGTTTGTGTAAACCTCATGCTTTCAGACTCAACAAAGCTAACTGCTCTTGTTGTAAACTTATTAATTGGCTTTGAATGGAGTAATTAGATACTACAGGTTGTGCAACACATCCATGGTTCACCTGGGTTCACACAACACAGTACTACAAAAGCTATTGGTGCAAGTTTACAACTGTGTTATAAAAAATAAAAAGTCCTGATTACATCATTGTGACAAGAAGTCAGCATCTGTTATTTGCCAAATTGTAAAAGTAATTAATGTTGGTGGACTCGACTTGACTCGGCCTCGAGTCCGAGTCCTTGGAGGTCCGAGTCTGAGCCGAGTCCGAGTCCAGAGGGGCCCGAATCCAAGTCAAGTCCGAGTCGACTAAAAATTGGACTCCAGTCCGGACTCGAGTACTCCAACCCTGTCCACAAGACTATAGTGGCGCATGCAGTCAAAGGAGGACAAAGGTTGTGTCCACTTCACCCCCCCCCCCATGAACTCCATAGATTTCCTTTTTTCGCACATGTGAGCCTGCAAAACGAAATTTAGCACAAATGATCTCTGCAAACTACCCCCAAAAATGTAATAATGTAGTTTTGTATAGCCTCTTTTAATGGGGGGGGGGCCCTGGGCACGTGCTCTGGTGGCCCATGCTTAAAACCGGCCCTGTATGGTAAAAACGTCACATGACAGATCATAACACCTATGAAAGGATATGCAATTAATCATGTTGTCTTTTTGTTAAGGGTGTTACGTAAGATGCAGACCAGAAAATAGCTCGAGCACCACAGAGTCATAACGGACTTCAAGGATATATAATCTCAATGTTTTGGGTATTTTCAGCTTTAACATCTATCATTAAGAAGAATAATCCATTAAACAAATTTATTGTTCGAAATAGTCATAGAGCACAAATGGATTCGGCGAAATATGGGCAAGTGAGAAGGGTTAAGCCTTTTTTAGCACTTCGTTCGTGGTTGTTAAGAGTTGTAAAGCGAAAGTAGCGTTCGAGGTATATAAGAATTTGGTCAAAATAACCAAGTATGTTAGAAAGAAAAGAATCCATTGTTGAAAATACCATAGCAAACTCTAATGAGGAAGCTTCATATCAAATTTCTAGATAGTTGTATCCATCTCATCCTTGTCATCTACTTCCCTCTTATACCGGAAAAAGAGGCAAAAAGTTGTTGGATAAAACTTTGGTTTTGTATTTCTTGGCGAGTTTAGAGTACCTAATATTTTCAAGTGTTGTTTGTCTTTCTTTTCTAACTACATTATTTGAATAAGAAAACGTTTTGAGGGTTAACTTCCTCAAAACCAACACTGGAGCTTTTCTTTGTGAAAACATTGTTCCAACGCTGTCTCATGAACTAACATTTATGATTGTTAATTAACTTTATACAGAGTGCCCTCCTTTAAGCAAGGGGAATTTCCTTTGAAACGACTTTATGGTGACTTATAATGTGCTTGGAATGATGAGAAAATAACAGTCCTCGACGTAAATCGAAATTTAAGTTACATGACATGTTTAAAGCAGTACCTTAGAATCACTTTGCACTACCAAAAGTTACATTCTGTCTTACGACGTTTCACCTTTTATTGTTTCTACTGATTTCTGCTGCCATTGAGACGCCTGTATCCTCCCAATCCTCACATGATGTGGGGCATTATTTCAATTCTCGAGACGCTTCAACCCTAACCTTATTTCATGTCTCCTCCACCAGCCTAACCTTGTGACATGATATCATGCATAATATGCTTGTCTGGAGAAAAGAATGTGACACATTACAAAACAAAATGTGAAAAGTTGGTGCTGGATCTGTCACCAGTTCAGATATCTTGAATGAAGTATCGATCTTATGTCTGTTATACCTGGACTGTGTGAGAATGGAATAATCGATGAAGTTTATCTTTCTGATAAAAGCATTACTATCATCAGCTTTTTTTTTCGATTTTGATTTGTCATACAATGGTTTGACGACGTTACTGCCTGTTTTTTTTTTTTTTATTTGTTGCTTATGACAATTTTTCAGTTGTGGATACTACATTATCGCACAACTCAATAGCCGATGTAATTACACGATACACGAAAAATGAAAGTTTACACTTTGAAAAATGGATTTTGAACCTCGTTCTTTCATTCAACAAGGTTTCATAAATTCATCCTGGTGCGTTTGGAATGGATGTATATCCGTTGGATCTAAATGCTGAAAAACAACAACCTTGTGTCCTCCTCTATTCTGAGTGCCAGGGGATCAATAAAAATACTAGTCCTTCTTTTCTTGATCTCGATCCAAGAAATAACCTTACAGGAGATATAACAGTGAAAGAGGAAGATGAAGTATTGACTTTTTGTACATGGGTATTTACGTAAAGCTGCAAAACAACCCTTGGAGTCCCGACTGTTAACCTAAACGTATTCTTTTTTTAAAAAACTAGTCCGAGGAAACTAGTAAGGTGGTCTTACTGTAATCAGCCTACTTGGGGTACACCAGATGTCTTCTGAAATATTTCGGTTTTGTTGACTTCTCAAGGAGATTTTTTCTGCCCTTCTCATCAAGATTCAATCATGAATTGCACGGGCATTAGGATTAGTCCAGGAAAAAGTGCAGAATTCTAGTCCGCCCGGTGACGAATGCAGATTCCCCAATAACTACTTGCTTTTGAGCGTAGTATGTTGTGGGGGCAAATTTGTGGGATGTTTTTTGTATCCGACAAAGGTGTTCAAACCGGCACCATAATGTAGAGAATTAACAACAGGAAGGCGATTTTGAGTGTCGTGCAGTAAGTCTAAATGAAACATTATCCGTCCATAGCAGTGTCTCTTTCCCTCAAACTCACACAACATTGCTATGAGATTGCTCAAAGTAAGCAGAGTTTGCCAAAATAACCAATTCGATGGAATAAAGAAGTTGAAAGTCTTGACCGCAAAAGTGACAAGTGGGCAAATTCCAAAATTTTCCTTTAAAAGAAGGACTAAAGCAAAAAAATAAATAAATAAATTTTAATATGTGAAAGATGAACTGAATCTACGCACTTTGGTGAAACTTTCATTGAAATCGAACATGTATTACTCGAGATATCAGCAAATGAAGTCACCACATTTGTGATCCAAAGTGAGCTTGAGGGAAGCAGGGGTTATATCACTTCCTCACAGTGAATACTTTGTTCCCTTTGTTTTTTTTTTGTCTGTTGTGTTGAGCTTCAAGTTAATTGGAATAGGACCTCCCTGTGGGGAATGTGAAGTTTTTAATTTTCCCATGGCTCTCATGCAAACACATTCCGCAAATATGGGAGTGTTGAGGAGAAAATTGGTTGTAAAGTTTAAAGAAAAACAAAAGAGTGCTCATAAATGTGAGGCTATGACGTCATATGTGCTTGGTCAAGGTTCAAGGTTCTCTTTGTGTTGAAAATGAGATAGATTTAACTGCTGATATCTTGAGAACCACACATCGGATTCCAATGGAAATTTCACCAGATTGCTAAGAATGAGTACTCCTCTAACATATCAAACCGTGTTCTGAGCTAAGACCCTTCTTTTAATGGGCTGTCTATAATGTTTTGTTTTATATCAGTGATGTTTTCAGCAACCGTTTTACCTTTCTGTGTAGTCAGTGTCAGATACTTCGTTCCCTTAGTAGCCTACGTGAAAGGTGACACTGATAAAACAGCGACCAATCGGAAACTGAAAACCCTTCAAAAACTGTTGAAATAGTGTATAAAGTAAGCAATACTGTTATCATTGATGATGAAGAGTGTGTGCTATCAAAGAGACTTTACCACAACTTAGGCCACAGATTCAAAGGAGGAGCATCTTAACTCCACCAAAGTGAATTTATTTCAATTTTTTATATCTCAGCAACTGAATAAGCTATTAAAGAGTTGGATGGATGAAATTCATCTTCCAACCTCTTAAATATATATATATATATATATTCTTGTAACTCTAGTCTTTAGGTCCACTTTAACATTGAATAGCCAATGGCGTGGTGCTCACATGACTTTACGGTGTACAGACCGTCAATATTTTACTGCAACTGCTTCACAAGTGGCATTCTTACAGAGACATTTCAGGTATATTATTTTCAATATACAACGTGCTAGGTGTAACATTAAACAGGAACAAACTTAAGGGAGATTCTGCAAGGCTTCACTTGAAATGGTCTACATAGCTTACGGAAAGGTAGAGTCCTGGTATGGGCATGTCATTTTACTGTCACAACGTAAAAACAATTGCCACGCAGGCAAGTGAACACTACTGCGACTTGGGGTACGATTTCACATTTAGCTTGAGGATATCAGAATAAGACAGCTCAAGAGCCTTGAAAACTTACACACGACACGTGGGTTGCAAACTATTAACATATAGCCTACATTAAAGAACTCTTTCAACATATGACAATCTTGTTTTCACATCTTGCAGTCAAATTCATTTGCTATTGTCCTCAACCTTTTACACACTCACACTCGGATGAAGGTTAAATCTCAGAGTGTCCACTTAATTTAAAACAGTACTGATACACTCGATGATAGTTGCGCCCTTGTAGATCGAGACACTAAAATCTATGTTGGTCAGGTGTGAGGCATTAACAAACACAGTATGTCCATGAAACGTTTTAAAACTTAGTTTATGTTTTAATACGTTTTAAGAACATTTTCAAAGTGCTTTGGACGTTTTCAAAATGTTTTTTGGACGTACTGTGTTTTTTTTATAGTTCCTTACTAAGGGGCCTCTAAATGGAGGCTTCTTGAACCAGTCCGGGTCTCCAGGACATTCCCACCTGGACGGTTAGCACCTCAAACCAATGAAACAGTAACAGAACGACCTTTTATGTTTAATCTCACTTCACGACATTTTTGGCAAATTTGGCTAACGGGGGTGGGGTGTGTCTTCCAAGAAAAATATGATACTTACAAGTCTCCTCTGCGGACTTGGTCCACTTGACATTCAAGATTACGATCAAAATGTTGAAAGGGGGGCTCTTTTCACCAAGTAGGCTGCGTTGAGAAAACAACTAGTAGTACACCCTTGGCGATGCCTTCATAACATATCATCCACTGCAATCAGGCGATGTTACCCGAAATGATTCCTGCGATATAAGTGGACAGACAACTGCTTCTTGCTTCTCTGGGGTTTCAGCTTGAAGTGATTTGGCCCTCTCGGTTACTCCTATTCAATTCTATTCAATCCACGCAAACATTTTCATGTCATTGTTTTCCGAATAACTATTTACATCATTTGTATCGCGAAACCGATTCCTTGTTAAGGACTGCCTAATCCTTCAGTAATTCCTCAATACAGTAAAGAGTCATACACATGTCTGCCAGTGAAAATTTCTAGAAGTATTATGAAACAAAAGGACATTTCACTAATCTGCCCGTTACAGTCACAAATAGTTCCGTCTTTAGGGAATTTTTGTCTGCAAACGTAAAATAATTTGTTGCGTGCAGTAAGTTATTTCTTTGCATGCTCGAACCGTTGTCTTTATTTATTCATCTTATTAATTTACAGGGCAGTTCTCCTCATCCCAGACAGTTCCTCCCATAACCGCAATAAGCTCCTCCTTGCGCAGACATAAACCTATTTTATCGCTTTAGTCCATGTCCTGTTGATCATACAAAACTACCACGTGTAATCCAAACACTCTCTGCATTGTGTGGAATGTAAGCTACTCTGCATACTTTGAATTTTCAAACTTTGATGTCAATCAAAGAGCAGTCACCAACTGAGAATTTTGATACCCCCCAAACTTAAAATGTACTTTGAGTGACAAGTCTTTTGTGTTTCACATTTTATCGTTTCATCGCAACACCTATTTCTTTTGTCTATTAAAGATCCTTCCTGTGAAATATAATATGTTGGAATAAATAAATGATAGTAAGTGACTCGAAAAATGTGGCTCCAGAAAAGTGACCATCGAGGAATCTCGTGATAAGACTACCTTGAGTATCTATTTATAATCAAACTGGACCCTACGTATTTTGATATCTTAGTGTGTCACATTCAAAGGCCTTCCAGTTTGTTCAAGCTTTGGACAACTCCTTCAAATTAATGAAGCATAACCCATGAAGACAATAATCGATCGATATTATAAATAAAAAGTATGTTAATTTATCTGAATAATGGGCTGTTAATTTCTAGTCCACAGAATTTACCTTAGACCAACGTTACTGCGCTCTGCTGCTCGAAGATTGCTACTTTCACCCTGTCGCATAGGCCAATTACGACTTTCAAAAGAGTAACAATTTCTCAATTCGTTTGTTGATTGTTTAGCTCTTCAGTCTTGGTCGTTATGACGTATGACAGGCTCTAACTTCTTCGCTATATTCGTCTCCAAACAATACAGGTCAAACAGAAAAAGTAAAAAAGAGGATATTCATTCATTCATTCATAGAAAAAGTGAAAAAGAAGACAAACATTCATTCATTCATTCATTTTTGATCTATCACAAATTAATTTAACAAACGCATAAAAGAAGCAGATAAGTAACAAATTGTGTGAAAAGAAGTGAATAAAACCCTGTGTGGGGGTATCAAAAGGTTATATTATAAAAAAGTCCAAGTTCTGATGGGAAAACTTCACCATGCATCAAGTCTCCAGGTGTATGTGTTTACTTGAAAGGCTTCCTCATGTCAGCAACACCATTTCTGTACAATCATTTGGCCAAGGGTCGCAGGAATAGGATTCATACTACGTAACCGCCATGAAATCTAGTATTAAACACTTTATTTCCCATTTAGTGCAGCCAGGTTGTAAAACATACCTTAAGTAGTGTTCTTCATATTGATATTTTTATGGAATCTGTGTTCAAACTACTTCGACAGGTTTAATAATTTAAAAGATGGAGTTGTTTTAACCAACTGTGATAATTTCCGTGATAGATGTGGACTTTATTGATTTTCATTAGATGTGCGTCGAAACCGATGTCCGTTGGTTATATTCATTGTTTTATAGCAACTCCGATACCCCAGTGCACATTGAAACACTAGCAAAGAACTATGAAAGTGATCCTAATCTCAATGTCGACGCGTCACTGTTACAGCGAAAGTATCAACAGTTCCAACTTTGGCTGAAGAAGAACCTTCATTGATGGACCAATTTGATCCCCTTTATCTGATGAACCTTATCGTTGGTAGTCAGATGGAAAAAAAAACTTTCCAACTATTACAAACCTTTTTAAGGAATTGTACTAACCTTAGCGCTTACAAGTGTTTTAGCAGAGAGTACATTTAGAGAACTTAGGGTATTGAAAACGTATTTACGATGAACTATGACCCAAAAACGACTTTCTTCTCTTTTAACCATCAATACCAACAGAGATATTAAGACAGATATTGACCAAGTAATCAAAGCTTTTGCCCGAAAACAACCATGCAAATTGAAAGGTTAAAAGGTTGAAAATAGATTAGTTCTAAAGAAGCAAACCTTAACAGATTTGGTTAGGAACTTTCATTTCAGGTGTTCTTAATATAACGTTGTCTAACATGCAGACCTATGACAACTCAGAAGGGATAGCTGTTATCTGGAATATCGGGCGTATGCTCATACCCCTGAAGCCTGCTGACGATAATCCTCAAGGCTCTTCAATTAGTATTTAACAAAAAATGCTTACAATCTTAGTCGCCTTAAATTTTTACGAAAATGGCTGACTGAAATCCCTCCCCGTCCAAAAACGGCCACACTTTAACAAGAAAAATTGACGCACTTCTGAAGATGTCAAATATTGCACTAGATTGCATGGTAATATTTTTTCTCAAAACGGTGGCTATCATTTACAACAGTTATCGGTACAAAATACTAGCTCATCTTTGTTATATAATTAAAATTTAAAAACTGTAGTCGCCTCAATAAAATAGATGTTGGATCAACTTACTTGGAAACTAGGATTCCCTCGGGAAAAAATTGATTTCAAAAGATGAAACATATTGCACCAGACTGAGTCTTAGGTTACCTGATAGTTGAAAAATGTTCCAGTGGGGAGGGGAAACCCCTCACCTTTTAACCCCTCCCACAAGATGGTAATAAATCACCCCTATCAATTCTCCCTATCAAAATATGCTGACACAGCCCCTGCTGAGTCGAAAGGTCCATTTATTGACAATTTTTTTCCAAAAGGTGGCTATCATTTACAACAGTTATCGGTACAAAAAACTAGCTCCTCTTTGTTATATAATCAAAATTTAAAAACTGTAGTCGCCCCAGTGAAGAAAGATGTTGGATCAACTTACTTGGAAACTAGGATTTCGCGGGAAAAAATTATGACTCCAAAAGATGAAACATATTGCACCAGATTGCGTCTTAGGCTACCTGGTAGTTGAACAATGTTCCAAAGGGGAGGGGGCACCCCTCAATCTTGACCAGATTCCGCCTTAGGTTACCTGATAGTTGAAAAATGTTCCATAGGGTAAGTTACACCCTCACTTTTGGCCCTCACACAGGACGACAGTAAATCACCCCTATCAATTCCCCCTATCAAAATACCTTGGCACAGCCCCTGCTGAGTCTAAATGTGTTTCATGCATTAAAGCATGTATTGACAATATTTTGTTTTGCTGAGGATCTAAGTCCCCGCAAGTCCCGATGTGATCAATAAAACGTTGCATGGGACGATCATAGAGACATTCGTAAATACAGAATGTGAAAAATGCAAATTGGCATCTTTAATCATTGATAGTCATTCAGTGGACTATCAACGATTCCTTTTGGTGCGTTTCTTCCTGTTAAATTTCTTATGGAATCCTCATACGTTCAACTCCCTTAATTAGACTTTTTTCAGTTTTCACCCGAGTAATTGCAGATTTGCCCGGGTGTCACATGACCATATTGTGTTACAGTTATCTCTTTGATCACACTCCTCAGGGCTAGCAATGCAAAATCTACAAATGTAATGCACTTGACAGAGCTTGCTGATTATGTAATAACTTTTGTGTACAAAATATTGAGAGTGTGTGTTACACAAGCTCTGTTGATGCTTTCGCTGTCTAGACAGTTGTGGTCGTAGTTTTTACAGTTGACATAAAAAGTTCCTCTTTGGCAGACGGGCAAATTTACAAATTACTTTCCTGACTAGCTACAAAATCCTGAAAATAGCCCAACGCGTAATGTAAGACGGAAACAATCAACATTGATTTTAGCAAAACTATGTGCAGCATTTCCTTCCCTTGTGTTTAAGTTTCCGGTTTCTACCGCTTCAGGTAAAATCACATCGTTGTTCCCATGACCTCTGGTTCCAAATTGTTTTTAGGGTATTGGCATTTAGTTCTTTACATTCAAGAACAAATCCGACTCTTCTCAGTGAGTACCTATATTCGAAACCAAAATAACATTTGAGAAGTACGGACGGTATTAAAATCGTTGATCTACCTAGAAGACATACTCGTAACCCAAAACATGTAATTGTGTAAGCAATAGTGTACCCCCTGTTAAGCCAAATTTGTAATAGGCTGTTACTTTATTACTATCCTACGTCCTATCACGTATCTCTGTATCTTTCCACTTCTCTCTCTCGAGTTATCTTGCTCTCCAATTTCAGTTTTATAAGTTAGGCCTATTGACTCTATTGACAGAGAGCCAATGCAGACCTGCCCGTACTAGTTACTAGATGTCAATAAACAAAAAGGAAAGAAAAAAAGAATGACCAGAATACCAAACCAAAAACATTTAAAAAAGCAATGCCTCTGAAAGGTTTCTTAAATGGGGGTGGGAGGGGCTAAGTCATTTATCTCTCGAGTTTGTAATTTTCAATGGTAAGACAACACATTGTTAAACTGAAAATAAGAGAGTGGTTATGCGACCAGCACCCGCGTTCGAGGATGTTGTAGTTACAGAGCCCCCGATAATAAGCAGCATCACTGTGACTCTATCGATAGTACACAAACAGCGGTTTCAGTAATATGAGACGGTGAACAATCCTTTGGAGAGTAGTTGCCAGGAAATGTAGATCTCTTTCGTTATTTCAACGCTACGAAATTTATGTAATACCATTGGAGAAAATCATCAACTAAGTTGGTTTTTGTCCTAATTTTACATCTAGAAAATTTTATGTGTCCTCCAGTATTTGATTCATATGCGAGCGTGGACTAAATTGAGATCAATCTCAAACCAGGTTAAGAAGTTTCTCTGATTAGTTTAGTTGCGTGAGCTGATCCATCCGTTACTTATTATAATTAGATTTATCGGGCTCTAAGTATGTCAAAGGCGGAAAAACACTAGTAGTATAGCACAGTAACCAAAGATCTGGTCTTTGTTCTGGTTGAATCTACAAACAGTTTTCCTCAGACGGGATTTATGGTTGTAGTTGTGCTAGCGGCCAGAATTTAATTGACTCCGATTTGGGATCTCCTCAAGGTTAAGTTCATTTTACTTAGTTGATTTCTAAAAGGTTCGATAGAGGGGACCTCGCTAACAGCTGGGGGTAAACGATTCCATCCAGCCATCGTCCTTGGAATAAAAGAGAACCTAGGCTATTACAGTCCTTTCTTACAGTGGGGTGGTGAAAGGAGAAAGATGATGACTTGCGAGTAGTGATCCCATTACTGTCGGGCTTTGAAATATATCCGTCTAGGTTGATGACAACCAGGTGATGGAGAGACTTGTATAGTAAACTCAACCTAGCTGTGATTCTACTTTCCTCTAAAGTTTGCCAGTTGAAATCTGCAAGCATGGATAAGACACTGCTCTTACTTCTTTGATCTTTACAGACGAATCTGGCGGCTCTGTGCTGAACCGCCTCAAGCTTATTAATATGATCCTGGTGGTATGGGTCCCAAATGCTTGAGCGGTATTCCAACCTTGGTCAAAGAAGGAATTTGTATGCAGCTTCTTTGACTTTAGTGGAACAACTGTACAGGTTACGCCTTAAAAATCCGAGAACTGTTTGCTTAAGAGGCTATGCCGTTAATATGTTTGGCCCAGTTTAATTTACTGTTAATTTCCACACCTAAATAATTATGACTGGAGACTGTCTGTTGTAAACTGTCGTTCATTTTATATGAAGTTAAGAGGGGCTTCTTCTGATGGGTAACACGCAAAGCAAAACACTTAGATACATTGAATTTCATCTGTCATCTGGCTTCCCATTTGCAGAGGCTATTAATATCATCCTGTAGAGAGATACTATCTTCTGTTGAGTTTATTTCACGGTACAGGATACATTCATCGGCTAAAAGACGAACTTGAGATGATAATTCATCCACCAGGTCATTAAGGTATAAGATAAATAAAAGTGGACCTAGCACTGTGCCCGAGGGACACCAGAGGTAACAGCTATAGTGATAAAGTGGCACCGTCAAGGACTACTTGTTGCGTTCTATTTGTAAGGAAGTTTGAATTCTAATCCTTAATTTCAGTAACAGTCTTTGGTGGGGTACTAGGTCATTGGTGGAGTACTAGGTCAAATGCCTTGCAAAAATCCATAATTTTGACATCAGCCTGACCTTGTTTGTCAAGTGTTTTGACTGACCTTGTTTGTCAAGTGTTTTGACGAGTTCATTAATAGTTAAGGCAAGTTGGGTTTCATAGGATCGACCCTTGCGGAAGCAGTGCTGTTCATCATTCAGGATGTTTTGTTTCTCTAGACGAGTCATTATGCTTGTAAATATGGTGTGGTCAAGAAGTTTGCACGGAATCGATTTCAGTGAAACAGGTCTATATTTAGCTGGGTCGTTTTCTCCTCTTGTTGGGCTGCTTGCTTCTTGATGTAAGGTATGTTCATAAGCAATATCTACATGCCAAGACGATTCCACAGAACCTGTGAACATCCGACGAGGCCCAACTCGGATCAAGGGAGACACACCTCGGGTAACACCTTTTGTTTACACAGAACAGATAAGCATGGTTATGGCAGAAAATTTAGCCCTGCATATCTCCTCCAGCTTCAATTTTTTTTCTTTTTCTTGTTTCACTACGATACGTTACTTGCTTAGTAGTACTAAAGCCATTTTTTAAACGAAAAAAAAAGAAGCAATATCGGCTGAAATATATATATATATATATGCTTTCAACAGCCAATGGACTTCTACCCCATTTCCCCCTTTTCCCAATAAACATCGCTAATCCTTCTGTACGTGTTTGCTTCCACAGAAAAAGGAAAAAGGTCGAGGCCCAACTTGGATATCGGCTCTGCCTGTAATCAGGTCAAATGGTAGCTTATTTTAAACATGAAAACGTTTCTTGGATGCATAAAAATGCAGAACTTATTGAAACTAATCTGTCAAATTTGTCAAATACTTAAGTCTTTTTAATGTTAACATTTAAAAAAACTGAGATTACTCAATTAATTAACACAAGTAGCAAGCCTGCTGCGTCCTCCCTGCAGGCCCGTAGTCAGCCCCCTTGAAAATGTTTTCGCCCCCTAGAAAGTTTCAATCTGTCATTGACTTAACACATTTTGTACACACTTGCCCCCCTGAAAATTTTTTCACTCCTGGAAGACATATCGCCCCTTTAGTACTTTGTCCGGCTACTGCGGACCTGCCTTCCTGGATTCGCCACTGTTATGATACAAGGGAGGACTGGCTGATTGAGAGGGCTTCGGAAAAAGTAAAGGGGCCGTGACAGGACCAGGTTGTTTGTTTTTCCAGAAACTGAACCCAAATGGCCCAAAACTCGAGCGGACTGGGAGGTGATCGCCACATCACCACCTCAACTTGAACGGCCAATCCATCTGTTTTGATGATTAAAAATTCTGAGTAATGTCATAGATCATTAGGGCAGACTTCGGCAGGGGGTGTGACAGGAAGTAACCGTGCCCTGGTCGGGTTAAGGAGATATTACTAAGCCCATAGCCCATAGTCTCGTACAAAAAATCGCCCCTATTAAATTATTACCATTACCTAATTAATGGGTTTTAGTATACTCGCACCCCTTATAAATATTTCGCGCGCCCCCCCCAAGCCAACTCGCCTCCACTTTCAGTACTTTGTCTGACTACCGGCCTAGATATTACACAGGTGGAAATGCCGAGGCGTACGGAGGGAGATGTTCTCTTGCCCCCCCCCTTTACAGCAATGCTCTAATTTGATTTAAGTTTTCCCTCAGTAAACTTTAATCTTATCCTCCCAGTTTTTCATGCAAACACCCCTACCGCGGGATGATGAGCAGAGGAGAGTTACCCGTGCCTTTAAACTTACAAACCATTCCTTTCATGTCAGATGACTGCCCTCATACTGCAACCATAGACTAAATAAATCCCGGCCTGTTTTATATTTTTTCACTCTTTTTACAGTACATAAGTTGATATTTCATGACACCTTTTGCCGCACCAAACTTCCACGTTCCAGCCCAAACAGGCCAAAATTCTTGTGAGCTAGGCTGACAACGCCCCCCGCATTTCGCAGTAAACTGTGCTTAAAGTGCCGGATGGGATTATGACATTCCATGATGAGAAAATTCATATGGCAATTACGCAGAAGGCAGCTTGTCGTCCGTCTTACCAGGCTTATCTTGTTATATTCGGACGTGTAACATAAAGGGAGATTCTACCGTTACAAAAATTATATGCACAAAAGGACCAAACAACTTGAAGGATAGAATTAAACACTGCTTGGTGTTCTAATAGCCTACGTCTAAAGTTCAGGTTTTTTTCGAAATCGAAGTTGTTCAATTCAACGCGGAACAATTGTTAATGATTGTCCGCGAAGGAAAGCTAGCATAAAACAAGGTAACACACCCTCAATTTCTCCATTGACTTACACACTAATTTGAAAAAATAAAGTGCCCTCTTAAACCTTGTAGAAGTTTTCACCAGGAACAAGCTACCCCTCAAAAGAAAGCTGACAAGTTGGCCATTCATGGAAAATTCAATTTACCTTACCATGACCATGAAAAGGTTTTGCTAGCGGAGCTCAAAGCTTCCGTACCTTTCCCAAAGCCTTTTTACTCAGTCAGAGCCTAATATACAGCCACCAGCGTCTAAGCCCATAACTTCCTTAAAAATGCTTCAATTGACCCCATTTTGCCACCAGTAATACTTTATCTAGTCTGCTTTCATATAAAATTGACAAAAGACCCCATCCTACTTGGTAACATATCACAAATGTTATCCCAATGTCTCTTACTGGTGTTAATTGTGAAGGAGAACAAATGACGCATTAAAATTGAGTTTTTAATGGGGGGGTGCTACCTTAAAGTGCCGGATGGGATTATGACATTCCATGATGGAAGCATTCATATGGCAATTACGCAGATGGCAGCTTGTCGTCCGTCTTACCAGGCTTATCTGGCTATATTCGGACGTGTAACATAAAGGGAGATTCTACCGTTACAAAAATGATATGCACAAGAAGGACCAAACAACTTGAAGGATAGAATTAAACACTGCTTGGTATTCTAATAGCCTACCGTCTAACGTTTAGGTTTTTTCGAAATCTAAGTTGTTCAATTCAACGAACAAATGTTAATGATAGTTCGCAAAGGGAAGCTAGCACAAAACAAGGATTTAAAATACTTGTACTTGACTTTGGGGGGCCTTTGACTAAAATCGTTCTCATGATAACAAAAGCTTGCTTTCGATAGTAAGCAGCTTATTTATTTTTCTCCGTTAGTTCCCTGTTCTAATAAACTGGGTGAGTATAGGCAGTAGCGTAGCTAAGGGGGAAGGGGGGAAGTTGCCCCGTGCGCCACCTCTAGGAGCGCCAAATCGAGATCACTTAAAAAAATGTTGGACCTACCATTTGCCATGAGCATGATATTGATATAGCAATTTCATTTTTTAACAAAATAATTTAGTTATACCAGGCGGGTAGCCAGGGGGGCAAGGAGCAGCCGCCCCCCCCTTGAGCAAATGTTGGTAATTTTTATTTATTTTTATGCGGTAAATAGGCCAGGGAAGTGCCATTTCCAGCGATCTGGGAGGCATTTTGGATCAAAATTTTCTCCCGTTCCGCGCCAACCCATGAGAGCACTGACAGCATACTTGCCAACTCTACCGATACCGTAAGGGGAAAAATTGTAGGCCTAGCATATTAGGCACACATGGTATCTAGTGGTAGGCCTATGTACAAAACCAACACCTTGCACTCGTTTGACGCTGTTATGTGATTCTGCATACTTGTAGAATGATAAATTATTTGCCTGCAATATGTGCGTATTTCATTTCCATATGGTTATTCCTACAAAATAGTTCATAAAACATAATAATGTGTCCTTATGTATACAAAATACCCTATAAATTATGCACCAAATCACATATTTTCACATTAAAAATCCAAAAACTTTCACACCGTGGGACACCCCCTCCCACACCCTCCCCGTCGCGCGCAAGCGCTCGGGCTCGGTCGCTTCGCTCCCTTGCAAAAACTTCCACTTTGCACCCTAGGACCAATTCTTGGCTACGCTCCTGAGTAATATTGACACGATTAAATGTCAATCTAAACAAGAGAAGGGCAAACGAACGAAAATGGCGATTTAACCAAGGATTTCACAGGAATCCATATTTTAAGGCTGGGTACATGCAGCTTAAAACACTCGGGAAGTGCCGTTTCCGGCCATCT
>WURT03647886.1:0-19302 GCA_009936505.3 Holothuria glaberrima | reverse complement strand
AATTTTTCTCTCTGGTGTTTTCTCTGAACCTTTCCTGCTTTGATAAGGGCTATGCTCTATCTAGGATTGGTAAAAAAATTCAAGATCGAATGTGCAACTATTTACCTTTCGACCTATATATATATATATATATATATATATATATATATATATAAACATCGATCTTTTCGTCGAAACTGAGGAAGGGCCCTGTGTGGTCCGAAAATTTAGATAAGTTTGACCATCTTCTTTTTTTTTTTTTTTTGCTATTTGTTTGTTACTGGGGTGATCTTCTTTACTTGAACTATATATATATATATATATACATATATATATGAACGGTTTTTATAACCATACAGTGCGTGAATATTTTAAAGTCACCGTAAAAACGTAGAAGGCCGTCACGTTTTGGTCGTAATGCTTGAATAGTCTTTTCGAAATCCTTATTCGGCAACGTGTTTGGAGATGCATGTGGTATGGGTCAAAGGCTCTAAGCTCACGGTACCATCATATTGGTCATGGCCAAATTCACTTAGATGGAGGACAAAGCAGGGGCGTATCCAGGAATTTGCAAAAAAGTTGATCGCTGTCCTGGGGAGGGATCTAAGTGGTCCCCTTGCCTTTGGAAAATTTCGCTTTTGGAAGAGACCTGACACATTTTGAGGCATTTACTTTTTTTGCCTCAAATTTTTCACACGTTACGGCCGAAAGGGCCGCATTTTGCACCCCTGGATCCGCCACCGCGGTAGCTTAGACTGGCATTTAAATGATTTTTTGAGGTGAAAATGAGCCATGACATCAAACTTAAGCGAGTGTAAAACTACCGTACGCCAATGGGTACATCTCCAGATATATCCCTATCACCCACGCCCCCAAAGTCAGTCTGAAGAATGTTTACAACTTTGAAAGACCTCTCAAAATAAAATAGTTCAATCTGGATCCCCCACCAGCTGACCAGCAGCTACTGTCTGGATGAAATTACCTAAATTTTATGAGAAGTTAAACGTTCATACCCTCTTTGTGGAGACGAATTGATGGAGTGGTTGAAGGCAGTCAACAAGTTTCTGATGTTTCAACAGTCACTAAACTTGCAGAGGTCCAGTATAGCCGACAGTACTTCAAAAAGTTTTATTTTGTTTCAAGTTCCCTGTCTACTTTGTTGTCTTATCAAGCCATGCATCGACAGTATGGGGCCTACACCTTTTTAATTTTTGATGCTATTTTAAAGATTTAGGAGGGGTCGAGCTGCAAGCTCGCAACCGCTTTATCCTACGAGATACTGGAAGATCCCCATACCTATCTTGTTTACCCGAATCAGACTACTTTTCATAGGAGTTTTCTCCAGCTT
This sequence comes from Holothuria glaberrima, assembly GCA_009936505.3. Lineage (NCBI taxonomy): Eukaryota > Metazoa > Echinodermata > Holothuroidea > Aspidochirotida > Holothuriidae > Holothuria > Holothuria glaberrima. The sequence continues at coordinate 17,975 of WURT03647886.1, read as the reverse complement.
ACAGTATGAACAATCAATATATGCGTCCTAGATGACAAAAACATCGCCATCCTCACTATTTAAAGATTTAAGCCCCTTGTAGGTGCGTAGCCAGGATTTCGTATAGTCATTTAGTCAGTCAGTCAGTCAGTTAGATGAGGTTTTACGGGTCAGTTTCTAACCAATTGGTTTAATCGGGTTAGCCACGGCTTTTCCCCAGGATTTCGTATAAGGAACAGGTGCAAATGTGTGAGTATGGGACAACTCAGGAGAATAATGTAACAACTATATGACCATGGATGCACGTGAGGGGCACCGAATTTTTTTTAATATGTTTTCGTAACATTTAACTTTAGTTTGCAACTCGGAAGTTATCCATAGCCTATGTTAAAAGGATTCATACCGGTTTGTTTCTTTCATTTTTCACAAACATTTTAATTTAATTTTAAGTCAATATAAATATAGTGCAGAAAAGTGTGGAAGATGCAATAAGGCAAAGCTTATGGAAGGTTGGTCACCATGAATAACACAAAAGGAAAGAAAAAAGAAAAACAACAAATTTCCAAAAAAAGTGATTTGGGGGCACTATCTTTTTGTTCATGGCAGTGATGAGCCCCCATTCCCGTGGTTTCTACTCTGATATGCCCACCGCAATACCAAACGGAGTTAGTGCATGTGTTCTACCAAGCCACTGCCCGACGGATTATAGCCATGTGCCTTCGTTGATGTTTAAACCTGGCCAGTGGCATGATCATGATCATGTTGTGAAATGTCAAATTTTGTGTATCAATACTACCTCTATGGTTGTCAAATATGACAAATCAATAACAATTACCTTCATAGAAGTTATCGAATATGTACTCAGGCTCTTTTGACGTACATAGTTGGAATCAAGAGTTCAGCCAATATAGGTGCAGGAGTGATACACGCACGCCAAGCGGGCAACAAATATGCCTACTTGTGATTATTTGCAAAATGGTATACGTTTAGCTGTTTAGTCAGTAATGGAGTATTCCTACAAGGTAGTAGAGGAGGTACACTGTTTTTTCTCTTTCTCTTTCTCTTTGGACCATTATGAAATACCAGGCTGAAAATGCCTCAACATTAAATTGAAATTAAATGTTGTCCACATGATTGTTACAGAGACGTAGGAAACGGTTCTTAGCTGGGGTGAGGGTCGAACATTATTTATGACAGCAGTCCTGGTGATGGGCAAGGAAAAAAGGAAAACTTTTAGATATATGAGAAGTCTCGAATGCGATTTGGTAAGTGTTACTGCGCAATTCAAATGAAATTACTGCAGTCAAGTCATTTTTTTTTTTTACTGAAAGTACAAATTAATAAGGGGCTGTAGTCCTTTAATCATTGGGGAAGGCAGGCGGAAACATACTTTCGATCGTCCACACTTTTACTTGAAAAGCTTTATGCCCCCAGCTTTCTACAACTATGATTGATTTGTTATTACTATGTGTAATCGATTTTTTCCAATACTATGAAAGCAGCCTGCCCTCACTTTCATTCTTGGCGTTTCGGTTCGAGCCAGCCCATATTTGGGGGCAATATCGCTATGCGCGGTTCGCAGCACTCAATGCCCTCTTTGTGCATATTCCATTATTCCTGCAATGTAGTTATATCAGTAAGCTAATATAATAAGAATTTCTACATTGGATCATGAATAGTCTCGCTAGTATGACGAGTTATGTTAGACCGATTATCTGAGAGGCCGTTGTCTGATGGTTTTTACTTCAGTAATTGAAAATATTGAAGTTTTGGATCGAAATATGAATCATCGGTCCGTGCACGAATGGTTTGTTTCTATACGCTCGGACCTACAATGCTCACAACGGTCGCAGTTTTATAATGTTAATTGTATGGAGTCTCTACTTGTGTTATTGAAACGATTATCAAATTGTTGGAAATGTGTTGAGTTACTTTTCCAGTTTCGCACAAGCTCGCTGGGTTTGGCAAAATCAAATTATTGTTCCTTCTAAGACATTAAAGTAACGTACATAATACTTTGTGGAGAGTGACTGGAAAGTGCTTACGTGGTACGGGGCTCGAAGAGCTGACCCAAATCACAGCAGGGGATCTGCGCAGTTGGTTACGAATCGGGGATTCCCCAAAATTGCGTATAAGTTTAGGTTAAAGCTACTTGAACGATCGTCGGTCAAAGAGGAATGGCGCTCCAGCTTATTTGACCGACCGTCGGTCAAACAAGCTCTGCACTTCTGTTTTTTTTTTAACCGATAGTTAGTCAGAGAGGGATGGCGCTCTAGCCTCTTTAACAATCATCGGTCAAATAGAGGCTGCACTTATGGGGAGGGGGCTTACAAATGTAAGAGTTTATCAAGAGTCACTAACGGGGAACCGCGGAGAAGGGGGCTACGGGGGATTTAGCCCCCACACCTTTTCGGCAGTGGGAATTTTCGGCCGTCTTTAACTGCGAACTAGGGCTTATATTTCCTTGAACATATTCCACTTCGATGATTGTTCCCTGTCCCCTCCCCCCTCCCACTTGAAAACTGTCCCCGTGGTCTCTGACCTCAGACGATTTGAAGGAGGGCATGCCTAGAATGTAACATTCAATTTTACCTCTTATGTTACATTCAGGGTTTTGTAAATGACCTTGTAGTGAGACACTAATTTTTATAACAAAGACGAGTCACTTGCAATCCAGTGTTGTCAAGTGATGGTCATGGAATGCTAAGTTTTGTAGAATCTTTGTATGAAAATGAAATAAATTCTTCTACCCTTTTTCCAGTGGAACCGGCACAGGAGAATGGGGGTGCGTTCCCCCTCCCTGCGGCCCAATCGATATCTTGAAAAAATCGGAAAATTTTAAAATGGTCCGAAAACGCGTTTAAGATGTAGATATATGTTGGGCGTAGAGTGAGGTGTGTTTTCGACCATTGATGGATCTATTGAAATCATTTTCTGTTACAATTGTTATTTTTCAACGTATCAGAACTTTCGCAAATTCTTTGCAAGCAATTAAAATTTTGAGCGCCCCTCGCCCTTCAGACGTTACCACAAAGTGTATTGCTGTTGAAGTAGGCACTAAAGCCTCATCCATAGACAATTATGTACACATTATTTTTATCGGTTTAACTTCTAATTCAGAGCCCTGCTATAATCTGTATTTAATGTAGGTATCAATCATTGCGTACGGGCCTAGGGGCTGTGACGACCCCAAATGTTAAAAACCTAACTAAATCAGGCAGGTATTTTGTCTCAGTCGGGTGGAAAATTAAACAGTTATGTGAGGTCTGGAGTCGGGTAGAAAACACCGCCCTCCCTGAAAAAAAAAAAAAAAAAAAAACAGTCCCGTAACGGCCATGGTATCAACGCAACTCGACAGTACAGCCCAGTGGCAAGTACTCAGAAATAACTTGAATAAAATTTTCAAACTTCCTCCTTATCTCTTCACAGGAGCACTTCAAACTTTGGTTGAATTTGTTTCAGTGAAATTACCATCAGCAACTTCAATGGATTTTCTACACAGCTATCCACAACAATGACTGTTTTACAAGCAAAACCACAAGACATCACTAGGCAACCTCACTTAGAACTAGCCACAACGGACCTCCCTGACCTTTGCTTGTCAGATGACACGAATTGCAAGAACGATGGGATTCAGAACAAAAACGTATCAAAAATTACAGCTCTGAAGTAGACAGCAAGCATTCTGAGTATTTTCCGTCTAGTGTAGGAGACGTACCATCCACAAGTGTTAGACAACTGATCGAAGCCCTTAAATTATTTCTAAGATGTTGCACCCAAATACAAAGCGAGATGGATGTGAATGATCGCTTTACACCCAATCATACAAAGGATTTTGTAAAGTTTTTAGTGTCACCAGCTGCGGGGTTCAAGTCCAATGTTAAGGAAGTGAATTTTGCTGTTTCCAGCTGTCTGCACTACCTTGACAGCGAAATTTTGCCGTGGCCTAACCTTTGGAAATTGAGGAGGGTGTCAGATTGGGTGGAATTGTATGCCTCGTTCGGTGATGAACCGAGTTGTTTGATCAATAAAATTTATTACTTACCGTCAGGCTTCAAGCGCGAACAAGCAAAATGTCCATCTTCGCAAGAGTTAGACTCTTGGAGGCCCAGGTATATACCCCTTCTTAAGATAGAGCAGTCCATGATCAAAGATGCAATGTGTAATAAGCATGATGATATTACTTTTCTTAAAGGAGATACATAGACATAGTGAACAATCAAAACTTAAAGGGTAAAGCTTGGGACTTGGTAAATAAGGGACTTTCAGGGGTTTCTATTGCATGGCTGTAGTATTCGAGTCCGGACTCGGACTCGATTCCGGCCTAGAGTCCGTTTCTCGCCGGACTTTGAATAGACCCGGAAAGGGAGGTCACGGAACCAGAATTAGCCCGGAATGGCCTAAGCTGGACTCGGACTAGGAGCCAATTCCAGTAGAGTGTACAAAAATGAAAGTTTCAGTAGTGCTACCTGCTCAAAATTGTTCTTGGTGCACAATTTAACAAGTGAGTGGTCACACACACTCAAAAAAATTACAGAGTATGAGATTGACTTCTGAAAAGTGCCCGTTTTCATCATGAGTGTAATTGTTAACATAAAAAGCATTTGGATGAGGCGCTCCATTGTCAAATGGCCCGACTAGGAAATGCCCCGCAATTGGAAAACCTGCAATCGGAATTGTCTCGAAATCGAAGGGTACTGGAAAATGAATTGACCTGGAATTGGGTTAGGTGCATAGGCGGCTCGCCATAGAGACACGGGGGGGGGGGCACTTGCCCCCTAATAAAAAAAAAGTTTGCAAAGCATTGTCTTCAAAATCTTCTAAAACAAACATGTAATTCGAGATGGTTTAAATAAAAAGTATTTCTAAATTTAAACGAAATCATCCCTCTCTCACAAATATGACATATTATTGTTAAGTTGTGTATATTACTATTGCAAAATTCCCATAATTTTCAATCGTGTATCTTCACTATTTCAAGATTCGACTTAAGTTTACGTTGTTTAAATTAAGCAATCCCGAAAACCAATATTTTGAGGCTTCTTGGCAAAGCTGAAACACATTGTGACACAATGATGAAAGAAACAATAAACTATTTAAGTGGAGCTCTTTTTAAACAAATATATCAAGCCGCTTTGCCTGTTTCCCCTGCTATTTGCTCCACCCTTATGGAGGAGCGGTTGACTGATAGCTAGATATGGTTGTATTTTTTTTTTTAAAGATAGCTCATGACTTACTGCCTGAGATGCTTTTGAAGAGCTTTTGAGGACTATATGGGGCATCTCTGTAATACAAAACAATAACCATACAATTCGAAGCAGGAGTGGCGGCGGAACCGGGGAGGGATGGGGGCTTAGCCCCAATGAAAAAAGTGAGGGGCTAAAGGTCGTTTAGTACTCCCAATATTTGCCAAGTGCAGGCATGAGATCCATATCTCAAGGCTGGGTACATGCAGCTTAAAACACTCTGGATGTGCCGTTTCCGGTCATCTGGAGGGTTTGTAACGCCATAAATTTTCTTGGACACTCCGCGCCAACCGAAGGTGGCCCTCCGCTTAGATAGTCTTCCTTGCGCTCAGCCCCCTCCCAATATTTTTTTCCGTTCCGCCGCGCCTACGGAGTAGATCCTTGATATTGCCTGGCGGGGAGGGGGTCGTCCAAACCTTCCTGCATACTTACTTGATTTTTGCCCCCCCCCCAACAAAATTTCTTACAGCAGCCCCTGGTTAGGTGGACTCGGTTACCGCACTGTTCTATTGCCAAGGAAGAGTTCCTATTCATATTGAGGTAGGATTTTGACTGACAATGAAGTAGTTAAAAATTGCAAAATGTCCTGGGGTGCTTGCCGGAATGAAGATAGACGAATGGAAAACCAATAGCGCTTGCACTTCCGGATTGAAATTAGTGCTGGTTAGCTACCACGAAACTGCACGCAGTGGCTCCAGTCGGGTGTATTTTGATGTCCACCATGACAGCCTTATAGCTAACTTCATTAGTCACATTCTTTGACATGCTCAAAATAAAGGCCGTACCAGCTTTGAATTCATAACATTTAAAGATACACAATTACAAAATTTAAGCTTACAAATAACTAAAATTGTTTTGGCAGGAACCAAGTGTTCAGCCACTAAAATGCAAACAGGCATAGGTGGAATTGAGGATTAATTGAAAAAGAAGTGGCAGAACTCTCTAATCACCGTCAAAAGACACAGCAAAGATATTACTCTGCCAGGTGCAAGCAGAAACAGACAACAGAAGCATATGAAACCTTACGAAACTTGAGAAATTATTCTGTCTGCCAAAAAATCATCACTAGGCATCACCTGCAAAAGAAAGGTCACATTCCTAAGACATCATGTTGGTCAACAAATTGCACAGATGCATAAACTAAATACGTCTGCCTTTCATGCTTTGATATCAGGCGTATTTAGTATCTGAATAATTAGTTGAAAACAAATACTGACGTTGCTTGGGGGAAGGATGGAATTTTACATTCTTGTAGATGGGATAACTCCATCCAATCACACAGTGAGTTTGGAGTGACAAGAAAGCTCTCTTGAGATTTAAGGTCACCGTGAAAAATGGGTTTGTCGGTGTAGGAGTGCCATCTCCCTGATAGGAGTTAGTCAGTTCATATCATTTTAATCATGTGTAGGCAATTAGATGTGTTGTAAGTTAGTCTGATTTGAGAAAACAGTGACCTCTCAAATTTTAGTGGTACTACATGATGTGATGCATTCTCTCTGTTAAAGGTAGGACGAAAACAATTTGTACGGTGTCCGCAGTATTACTCGCCTTTGTACGTGTGTGACAACATGTCATGTCACTTTGCATTTTTCAATTATGTCATTAAGTAAAAATATTCATATTGGAATTATGTTAGTTCAAAAGTGTCTTATTGATACTGATCATGCTGTTTTTCATTGTAATATTTTTCACAATTCAACAATGCAACAGGTGTTTAGGGATTCCGGCATGACGGCTTGACGCCTCTGCGAAGTTACACCGATATAGTTTGACTGGCACAAACTTAAGGAACAAGGCTTAGGGTGTGCCAGTAATTACCCCACAGGGCCTGCAATAGTCTGAGACAAAAAAATCGGGCAGAGAATAGGTGAAATTCCGGTAGAGATAACGTATAAGTGAAAAGATTGCCCGAATTTTCTACTAAGTTCCCAAATTTTTGATCGAATACCTGAAAACTTTCCGCGCGTTTCGCGCTCATGTAGTGGTTTGGTGGTCTACTTTATGCACCTGAACTGCAACAAAATTCGGGCAACTGTGCATCAAAAATAAACCTAAACAAGCTAGCCTATTATTTGTAATTGAAAAGTGCAGTTTAATATGTTGTATTATTATTATTATTACTATTATTTGTTTTGTCTTTTAAGGGGTTTTAGTGCTTGGATGAAGCTGAATTAATGCTTAACTTATTATAGGTGTCCTTAGGACCACACACATGGAAGTTATACCCAAACCTTTTGAAGCAATATTGCATCATTCAGAGTTTCTGCCTATTTGAACAGGGGATGAAATGTAGTTTCAAGTTCGGGGAATTTCTCTTCCCCTTTGAAAATCTTGTTTCCGAACTGTGCTGAGATCCAAAATAGTGCTATCGTTTCTCCGTTTTCAAGTGTCTTCTTCTCGAAGTTTTCTTTTACTTAAAGGTCTTATTCAGAGGCAAATAAATTTTCGTCTCATTCGAAGTGAGCAGTAACTACTATTTATTCTGTTTAACACACACTTTGAATTCTTGGAATAGCCCTTTGCATTGCTGAGAAAATACGTTCTGAAAATACGACATAACTGCTAAAAATCGTATTTTCAAATGTCGCGATGAAAACGGGGGCGTGGTATACAGGTCAAGCGTGTGACGTCACTGGCCGGAGTCGTGTAGAGCAGTTTACATGCGAGTATACGAGCTTCTTGTGTTCAGCGTAAACCTTTGGTATATTTAAGGAATAAATCGCATTTGACGGACAATTATTGGTGAATAAACCGTCGAGACTCCAAATTTGGCAAATAACGGACGAGGCAAAGCCGAGTCCGTTACTTGCCAAATTTGGAGTCGAGACGGTTTATGAGACAATAATAGTCCGACAAATGTGGTTTATTCCTATTCTACCACCGAAAATGTCTTTACGTTTACTGACCGTGTGTTAAGGAATAACAGGTCAGTGTTAAGCCAATCAGAATGCAGGATTCTCAAAAACGGTGGCTAGAGATGGTAGAATGATAGATTGATGGCGGGTAATGTTGTAATTGAAAGATACGCGATGAACAGTAACACTGAATAAAGTAAATTTTAAAGATAATCATGTTGCATAACAGTTAACATTAACTTGGTTTTTTATTTATTCTGCCTTGGCCAATTTACTACCTCAGTGCGGAACATTACAACCCACCATGCTTCTGCTGTGAAATATGAGTGGACTAAGCCTGGTTAGGTTCAAATGAGGTCCCAGCCATAGTACAACATAAATAATACACGCCCAGGCTACGGGATGCCCATTTCGCTGAGAACTCGTGTGGTTTAGGCTGACATCGGTGTTCAGGCTACAACAATATCAAGTTAAAGACATCCAAGATATTTCGTAATTTTCTTTTAATTCCACTATTACTCTGAACGATTTAAATCATCTCAGATTCTATGTGTGGAATGGCCTACAATCCCCGCCTAAACAAATGAAACAAAACCTGACATCTATCATTCTTGGAAGCCATCCTCCCCTTTTCCCCGGATTAATGTTACATAGTTTAAAGTAATCATTAGGCTACTTGGTGAGACAACATTGAAACGGGGAAAAGGGGTTTGCTTCATTTACTTTTGGCGGGGATTATCTGAGTGATTGTACTAATTTAAATTATTGAAATGTGAAATATGGCGAGATGTCAAGTGCAAATGTGTCAAACGTACTTTCAATGATTATTCCTCATATTTTTTTTAAACATTGTGATCGTTACATTCATTCAGTTTGGTGGCCATTTTGCTTTCCCACCATAATCTCGCTAATAAAATCCCAAAAACTAATTCTGGAATTTTTGTCATAAAATATGACAGAATTTGAAGAGTCGGTGTCTCAAAAATATTTTTTAAGAATATTTTCTTTATTATTATTTAATACAAAATATTCATAATTTTTACCCCCATGTTGTTTTTGGCAGCCATTTTGAATGAGCGACACCCAATATTTTTACTGCTACCACTTGATTTCGTGTTCAGGGGACCCTAAGGTTTCCAAAATGTATTGGGTCTGAGAGTCGTGCGAGGGGTGCCCGTGAGGTGCCTCTGGATCATGGCCTATAATGAATCCGACTGATTAGCCTATTTCAATGTCCATGCTGCTTTACCGTATTTACCATTGACATCTAAGGGGAAATGTGGCTCCTTAGCAAATAATAGCTCAAATATTATAGTGCAGTCTCCCCGAGTCCTCAAAGTACAATTGTTTCCATCATTTTCAAAGAATTGAAATGCGTCATAATTTTATGGTAAACGAAAATTTCAGAATGATAAACCTAAGTGTCTGATAATGATGTACCACATCGCCACCGTTTTATAGTTTTTACAAAGTTGCACACATGATATCAATATTTCAGTCGACATCCTCCCTTCGAAATGATAAGTCAATACGCTTAATGCACAACCCACGAAGCAGACTCCTAAGGGATGGCGCTCTCTCAGAAATCATAATACACTCCATGTACACAGCCTACTGCAGTGGTTCTAAATCATTTTCGTTGGCGGGCCACATTTTTCATCATAAAAATTTCGCGGACCAGAAACAGGCAAGTCCGAGTGGGGAAGTCCCATTTTCAAAAGACTGAACGACGCAAAGGGAAGCCCCCTACTAAACAGCGTGGTGTCTAGAAACCCTTAGAAGAGCCCCAGTAGGGTCCAGGGCAATTCATTCATAACATTGCATGGCTGAAACATTTACCTACTTTTATATCAATTCAATTTGATGTACACTTAATATGTGATCACAAGTATCACAATCTGACCATTATTTTCTACCATAAAGAAAATCCTGCGCCATGCAGAGCATATAATAAACTCATGCCCAGTGGTGAACATTCACCATGAACAATTCAAATACATGTTTGGGTGGGGACGAGGGATTAAACCATAACACTCGGAGCGTCACCAACGGTTGGTACGTAGCGTGCCACGGATGATGTGGCTAAAATATCTCCCAGATTGTTGGAAATGCCTTTTACCAATCCCTGTACGATGTATCTAAATATTCGTTTATTCCGAGATCTCATGATTCAGAAAAAACACACTTCAAGTAAGGCAAATAGAGGCAACGTCTCAGGCCTATACTTTCTTGTATCAAGGGGCATACGTCCCTCAAAATTCTTCAGCTCGTGCAACTTAGTCTCAGTGCAGCTTTCTACTTTCCTAACCCTCACTGATCTAGTTATCCTATGTCGGACAAACCGCTCGTTTTGATTATGCGGTGGATGTAGATAAGTGGGTCGACTTGTTTTAACTTACTAGATTAACTTAAATCTAAAAGGGTGCGAAGCGAGCAAAGATTTTAGTAGTTTGGGACGATTTTGGGTATAGAGAAATGAAAGAACAACATTCGAAAAGACAGGGAGGGCACCTCAACACTAGTTCTTCCCCTCAACTTTGATTTTCCAATTTGCCTATTCGTCAATTTCTTTTTATCCGAAAGTACAGTAATTGTTCGAAAGCAGTTCAGCTTCATTATTTTAGATACTCTGTATTCCTCCTATTTTCTAATTAGTGTCAATTTTTCACTGCACGGAAGCTGTTCTTATAAAGTAGTAGTGAAATAAGTATGACAGGTGCGGGCGAAGTGCTCCAAAAGTTAGGGTTTCATCTCATTTTAGTTATGTTTAAATAAAATTTTTTATTTTTATATTATATAAATATTTTAGTTAAAATAACAAAACTGATTCTTCTCTCCGTTTCAAAACATATCTAGAAAGCCCTTTCATATTTTGTTTCAGACCTTAATTTGTTCGCGGGCTGGATTGGATCGCCTCGCGGGCCGCTATTTTAGAAGTCTATTGTATCGTACTGAAGCCAAGTAGATGTTTTTACATACGTGAAAAAGTGGATTTTGTGACTAATTAACGACACAATAGTCTGCTTACAGCCGATTAGCTTATGCATTGATGAAATGAGTTTACTAATTGTCCATGTGAGTTTTTCATCAAAGATGATCTGCCCAAATATTTCCACCTGAAGTCACTTTCTCAAGGCATCTTTTCGCAACTTGTTTCCAACGATGTTGAACACATCTTTTATCAGATTTAATTCGGCGCTTCGAGGTGGAAATTTTAGAACCTGTAGCCCAGCGGTTCTTGACCTGAGGGTTGTGACCCCATGGGGTCGTTTGGGGTTTCCCAGGGGGTCATGAAAGGTTTGGCAGGGTAGACACATTTTACTAAGAATTTGTGTAAATCACAGATTGGGCATGTGGAATAATTATGCCATTGTACTTACCTACCTATCTATTCTACCCGGTAAAATGACATGAGTTTTGTTCAAAGTTTTGAATTTTACTCGGATTATAACAACGGTGTGACTATGTGCTTTTTTATTGAATTTTTTGCTAATATGGATGGATTCCAATCCCATGACTAAGTATTGTTCAACATTATGTAAACACATCAGGCTGCTATTGTCAATTTTTGTGTCAGGGGTCACGGTAGTAGAAGGGACTGATGAAGGGTGTCTGAGGGGGTCGTGGGGCCAAAAAGGTTAAGAACCGCTGCTGTAGACAAAGAACACCGCTTTCGCAGAAGTCAAATTCTGTGATGGGTGCCGTCCTGTAGAAATTATGTCACCTGTAGAGTCTCCAACTTCGGCGAAGGTTGAATTGGACTGAAATTTCTGTACAACTTACTATACGAATGTGCAAAGTTTACTATTTGTTATGCTACTGCACAAAATTTACTTCTATGATAATAGTGGAAAGCCATTGAAAACAACAGACCTATAAAAGGAAAGCTTAGACAGATTCAGAGACTGTAACTGTTCAGAGGAGTAAAAGCAAAGGTTAGTTGAAGTTCACCCTCTCCCCCAGCACTGGAGGCAAGGGGAGGGGTAGGGGAGAGGAGAGAATAGGAGTGGAGAGAATAGGAGAGGAGAGAATAGGAGAGGAGAGGAGGGGAAAGAAGAGGAGAGAGCGCTTTGAAGAAAGTCGGACATGAATAAAGTAAAGCTGATAAACTTTTGAAGGGCCGTAGCCTGGGCGAAATCTTTAGGAACATTTCATCACAACATTCAGGAGTGTATCTAGGATAGCTGGCGTAAAGGCGGATACTTTCTCTGTCACTCAGTGCTTCCCCGAGGAAGGGGTTCTAAGAGGAGGGTTGTAAGGGAAGGACGTGGCGTTTATGTTATGTCGGTTAGTTGCAAATTGATGCTGTCTTTGCTGTAGGTTTCAACTGATTTGTTTAGAATTTTTAATATTTAGGGTTTTTTTGTAAGGGGGTTGTGAAAGGGTCAAGACTACCCTTGGGAAGTTGTTGTGTATGTAAGATGAGCAAGATGTAAAATACGGGCTTTGAAAAAGCAAGTAGCCCATTTTGCATTGTTTGAAAATCTCTTCGGCCTGGAATTGTAAAAATTACAAGGCCGTAGCCTGAGTGAAATCCCTAGAGGATAATTAATATCACTGCCTATGCAGAGCACAATGCGGTGTGCCAATAGATAAGTGACACCCCCGTGAGTCCTTCCATTTCACCTGTGAACGGATGCCATGGAGGAGGGGGGTATTTGCTGAGAAGAAGGATACATTCTTTGAAATCAATTTCATCTTCAAAATTATTCATTATTTAGTGATACTTTTCCTACATTTTTGGCTGGGCGTATGGCAAAAGGTGTTGTTAAAAAGGGAACGACAACCCTACTCGTTGAGAAATTTTTGTCTATGTAAGGTGGTTTGGATGCAAAATGGTGTTATCTTTGGTAAAGTTTCGTAAATCATTTTACTGATAATACGTTGGGAAATCCTCAATATTTAGTGATTTTTTTTTTTTTTTGGTAGGGTGGTAGACGGTGCGGACTGCTCCCTCCAAGTAGGCTTCTGGGGGAGCCACCATCTTTTAGCTAGTAACCGTGGCTTAGTCCTTGCAAGAAAATCTTCGGTCGAAATGCTCCCAGATGAGGAAAAATGACAAACTTTAGTCCTTGTAAATTGCACCTAAACTTTCTTTAATTTTAGATTTCAAACTTAAGTAACAAATTTAGCTTTGATTTAAATTAAAATTTACTGTACAGGCTGATTGAGTTTAACTTACAATTAAAAGTAATCATAGGCTATTTTTTGCCCTGTGTACATGCAGGCGTATTTAAACTGTGTATCTTCTACAGTTGTAGGACCCCTGGGGAATTTTTGGGGAAAAAAGGAGCCTTCTAAGCAATATCTAGATTCTTTGGGCCATTGGAAAACCCCCCGAGGGGGGCTCTCCCCACCCCGCAGGCCTCGACCTTGTATGAAAGCAAATCCAGGTGTTGCAAAACTATACTGAACTTTTCAAACTCTTTGCTTGAATAAGAAGGTTAGCTCTTTCCCACTTCGTTAATTTTTTGTAAATGGTTTCAACAACCTTGTAGTTTGTTAAGGACAATGCAACGAACAATATCACTTTATGAATAGCTCTCATCGAGGCGAGACTCGAAAGTGACAAAAATAGAGAAAGACAATAACTATTCAGAGAATCATACGTTGCTACTGCCTTCAATTGAATTTAATTATGTGAAGGACAATGCTTAGAGAAAGTAGAAAGTACACGCAAGGTAGTTTCTAAACAGTTTATGCAAACAAGTCGCTGTAATTTATATAGCAGTAAAGAAGACAATTTTTTGTAACATGCCATTATTAACAAGAAATAAAAAAGTTGACTTAGCACTTTCATTTTCTGTTTGACTTCTTTTTGACGATTTTTGTTTTGTAACGTAATTGGATGCATATCACACTACATCTCTGATGATTTTATCTAATTTTATTTATACCATCGTAAACATCTGTAAAGACATTTTCATCCTGCTGTTCTCTGCTGCTTGACTCAATCATTTTTTTAATTAGCTTTCTCAATAATAATGATGTATACTTTGAATTTCTACTTCAAGAAAGATGCGTACTGTATGCAAAGCTGATCTAAGTCCTTTCATGTCACTTAAGGGGACAAATATTAGAAGTTAATCCGGGGTATGAAGTGTTAAAGCAAACTGCCTGAGAGGATGGAGCCATGGGTATGCTCTTGGGCGATTATCAAGTTACCATCAAAGAGCCTTCATAGGTACGATAGAATAAGTATTCCCTGGCATCGCGAAGGTTGCTTGTTCCTACTCTCAAGGGAGGGCAGATTCTTTGACATAATTCCAAATTTTCTTCGAGTTTTACACTTTTTTACACTTTTTTTCTCATTATCCCTCTTTCGCCCACCTGCTGGATTTTCGGTTGTCACCATCCTTTGGGGAAATCTTCGTACCACACTGGGGTCGTTCTAGGCATGGTTAGTAACTTTGCCTGCAGGGTGGTCGGACCATATATTGATTAGTTGGGAATGCATTTAGTTAATAATATCCATTGTTTAAAGTGTAGCTTACAAACTGAAGCAACCAGTGATGTCGTTTACCTCAGTTAAAAAAACGTTGTATGCGGTACTTTAATATTAGCTGTTTCAAAGATGGACTTTGAGATGTGTGACGATTATGATTCAACTATGCAAACATGTCTGTACCATCGACATAAGTTTATCGCAATCTGTGTATACATGAACCTTGTCATTTTACACAGATCCCGCCATAAATATTAATGTTACACGCATACAGAATACTAACGATAACTCATGCTGTATATTTCGCATGTCCTTAAAGCAGACACAACTTGGACCACAGGCGTGATAACAGGGAAGGCAGACAGCAATACGAGTTAGTAGTTTGTTCTTTTCTTTGTGCCCCAACCTAAAGAAGAATTAGACTTGGTGATGATTGTTACACGTAACGCTTAACAAAATACCGCAGGAAATATGACAGGGTACTAATGGTTGTCCTTTAAGTTTGATTTCTCCAAACTCACTACGGTAATGGTAATGAGTAGATGAGTTGAGTCGCTTTACAGATAGTGTGCACTAATATTTTGTTGTCCCGTAATCAGTGCTTTTTTACTGCCTGTATCGTGGTGTTAAGTGAAAGGCTTGCTAGTGGATAATACGGTTAAAAAATTGACTTTGTACTCAATAGTTTAGTATTGCATAGGTCCACACGTCACATTCCTTACTATGTTTGCGATACAGTATATTACCGATGGGGGTGGGTACCTAACGTGTTTGTTGCCAAGGGACACTTCTCCATGAATTCACAGTTAAAACGATTTAAGGAAGGGGCACACAAACCGAAGAACCTACAAAAGGTGACGGTTTACCGAACGGTCTACAAAAGCGAAATTTTCGGGGCGACAGTATATGGATTTTAATGAAGAAATTAAATATCGTAGTAATGTTTCTTTGTGCTCTGAGAAGAAACAGGGTGTGTTGCCAAACTTTTGAGTATGCTGCAAAATGTTTAGAGTTTGACATGACCGCATTTTAAAAGATCATAGACGGACACAATGAACAAATTCTGAGTTGTTACAACTGGTAATACAGTAATTGACCGATAATGTATCATTAACCGATAAGGTAGTACAAATTGACCGATAATGTATCACTAACCGATAATGTAGTAAAAAATGACTGTTAATGTAGTAACTTTTTCAGCGTTATCGGTCAAATGGTGATACATTATAGGTTTTTTTTACTACATTATCGGTTGGGGGGGGGGTGATACATTATCGGTTAAAAAGTTACTACAGTAACCGTCAACTTTTACTACATTATCAGTAAGTGATACATTATCGGTGAATTACTACATATTCAATTGAAGAATGAGTGCAAGTGATAGTATTAACCACGGAATGTAAGGGCAGGTTCACAGTGTATGTAAATTGTTGTAAAGCCTTTAATTTCCCAGGGAGATACAACAAATATGGCTTAAGCAAGGTGGAGGAATAGTCCGTTTTGATTCCTAAATACATGTAAAACAATCACTTTTCAAAACACGAAAGCAATACATATGGGAGCTCTTTGTCTCTTAGCTCTTCGTCACTGTCCAACAGCACACAATTATAAAACATGCACAGTAGGCTATTTGGCATATTGTTTGGCACACACTTCATGTGCCCAGTCCGAGCATACTGTTATAAACACTCCAGCGGTAATCTATATGTGGCATAACAGAAATATATTGTCAGTATATTCCGTTCAAATAGAATGGTTATCTAGATTTAGGCTTGTACCTTATAGAAAGTTGGGGAAACAGACTAAATCAGATTGTAGCTACAAGGGTCTTAAAAGAATTATGTAAATTACTACCATTCGCTTTTGAACATCCACGATAATCTTAAGGGTAGTACTACAACCTATAGTTATCCTGTTTCTTCCCCTGGCCCCTCTACCACTAATTGATAGTATTACCAGATGCCAGGAAAACAAGTCTTACAAACCTTAATTTCAATTTTTCTTGGGAAAGACGCATGATGTTCCTTTCTTGGCAATTTTGCCGAATAGAGTATATACACTTGCTGGATAGCCTAAATTGCAGGACTGACCAGTCATATTGT
Organism: Holothuria glaberrima; assembly: GCA_009936505.3. Classification (NCBI taxonomy): domain Eukaryota; kingdom Metazoa; phylum Echinodermata; class Holothuroidea; order Aspidochirotida; family Holothuriidae; genus Holothuria; species Holothuria glaberrima. The sequence continues at coordinate 1,348 of WURT03647886.1, read as the reverse complement.
AAGATAACACTTTTTATACAAAATTCTACATCCCCATGTGCCAAGATATCCCACTAAACAGTGTTTGATTCTACACCCCCACCCTCGTGTTTTGACCATTTTAGCAAAATCATATACTCTTCGCCTGATATTGAGCCAGTGACGAAATTATCACGGGCCTCCTGCATAGCACCTGGAGATGTAAGAAAATAATAATTGCCTATTTATATTTATTTCTAAAAGCCAGGAAATAACATTTAACAACCTTTCATCAAAAAGGTTAGGCACTCAAAAGTTACTTTAGTGGTATTTAACCTGTAGTTAAGACTATCTGAAAATTGCAGTAGTAGCATACTATAATAATACAGGCGATGAGGGAAAATGTACTGTTCCTGGGTACATATATTGAAAAATACCAGGGAATAGTATTTATCACTATCTAATTTAAAAAAGTCTCCCCTTCTTTACTGGTCTTCGCACATTTGTCGCTCGTATGTGCGAACCTTCCTTTAACAGTGTAACCCCCCCCCCTTTCGCAAAATCCTGGATCCGCCCCTCAATCTGCTGTCTATATGGGTACTGAAAGTATTCTAAACAATCTCGTGACTGTAGGTATTCCCACAAAATGACACAATTTATGCTGAGTGAGAGTTAAAATACCAGTGCTGAGATGAGACAAGCGTAACACATGTATGGTCGTAAAAGGCCACCGTAGAAACATCGGCTTTGTTGAAAAATAAAGACAACTCTTTTAGATACACTACTTTTGGTATTATTGCTGATGCGTTTATAGAATTTGTGACCTATAAAGTAATAAAATTTATACATCACCTTATTCTAACCCTTAATACAGAGAAAATAGGATAACTTTTTTCACACATAGAACACATCAGGTCTCCCTTCTCGCCGTTTGTGTCCCGTTAAGGCATGTCCGTACGTTACACACGCACTCTGCCAATGATACTGCGCACTCTGCCAACAATACTACGGAAAAGCTGAATGAGCACATTACTTCACACTGGCTTAATTCCTAGAGTGGAATACAATTCTCGCATGGCAACGGACTTAAAAGTAGTAGGAAAACAGGGGGAAGGGAGGGAGAAACAGGGGGAAACTGCCCCAACAAAGAAGAGAAGTAATATTAGGTAAGGGAATAGTGAAAAATAAATGGAATGAATGAACGAAAGAAAGAAAGCAAGCAAGCAAGAAAAAAAGAAAGAAGGAAAGCAAGCAAGCAACAAAGCAAGAAAGAAAGAAAGACAGAAAGAAAGCAAGCGAGCAAGCGAGCAATGAAGAAAGAAAGAAAGAAAGACAGACAGACAGACAGACAGACAGACAGACAGACAGACAGACAGACAGAAAGAAAGAA
>WURT03647875.1:0-19304 GCA_009936505.3 Holothuria glaberrima | reverse complement strand
TGAACGCATGGTGTTCAAATGCTGAACGTCAGGTTCAGCACCTGAAGTATAGTGTCATGACGGGAGGAATTGCCTAACACATTGAAATTATTAAGAATCTTTGCATTGATTAACGTATCATGTTCTAAAATATACCTGTCCTGGGAGTTATTTTTTTAACCAGAAATATGCTAAAACCTCAGAGCTTCCGGGGCTTTGCCCCCTGGGCACATTTCCCCTGGACCCCACCAGGGGCCATAAGGTCGGCCCCTGGGCCCCACCCGCGAAAGCTCGGGCTTCGCGCTCGTTTTACCCATCACCAGATCTGTCGGCAAAACATGATCCCTACACCCCCAAAGGTTACACCTTCGCTACGCCCCTGACAGAGGTATTAAGTGTGTAAGGGAGGATCGGTGGTGGTAAGGGTCTATTTAAAGTCTGGAACAATAATTTTTCCAAGCCGAAGTAATAAAGAAAAAAACCTTTTTGCATGTCAAGGGTGGGTGCGCGCGAGCGCACCGAAAACCCGCTGTTTTAAGAATTCTTTGTAATTTTTCACCTCATTTTACATAAAAAAAAAGTTGTCCATCTACACACCAGAGGAGTGATATGAGTACAAAAAATAAGAAGAAAATTGCTCAAGGATGGGGGCGTCCCACCCCCTCCTTAGATACAAGCCTGACAGTAATTGGTAATTCTCCTTCATTCTCATCTTTTTCTCCTTTTTTGACACGCTCTTTACAGGTAATCAGGCAAGGAACTGAAGGGGCCAGATAGTTTCAGAGAGGGGAAATATTTTTTTTGGGGGGCGACATATCCTAAACTGCATTAAGATAATGGTAACTTTTAACATTCTAGTGGACGAAAAATTTTCATGGGAGAGTCACTCCCCCACCTGGCCCCTCTTGGCTACTGAGACTGGTCTTTATTTTTTTAAAACGAATGCCACAGGACATATAATATGTTAAGGGATATGTATGTAACATGCAATCCGCTAAGTTTGGTAAGAAGATACATACCGCCATCACAATCCTTCCCACAGTATCGCAGCTCCCTGTAGCTTCAACAACTTAAACTGTTGGGGGGGGGGGCTTCTGAGCCGAGTGAACAAAGTTTTCGTTTGTTCAAGTCCTGGTCCCAGAGATGTCAATGAATGGAAGCAGCTGACCAATAGAATTACGAATAAATCGAAATCAATCAGAATGATCTTGTCTAACAGACAATGTCCAATTAAGAAGTTAAAGTAACTCATCGCAGGAAGAGGAGTGAGGCTAGGGATTTCAAATAGACAGGCAAAACGGTGTCGTTTTATTATCATGTTACAGCGAAAACAGGGCGTGTAACAGGCATGAAGGTTTTCTAGGAGATCGTGTCTCTTCACATTTCTACAACATGAAAATAAGTGTAAAGGACGTTTCAGGAGGACGACCAAACATGCAGGTATGACCAAATCTATAATAGCCTCGAAGTCAGAAACTTTGATTCTATGTGAGTGTTTCGCTTTCTTGATCACGTTTTATTTTGTCGACTTCGAAACATGAAAATTTCTCCTGCACCCTGTTCAGCAAATATACTCCGAGGAGATCGTCTCTCACCCCGGTCGCGGTTACCAGGTGGAATAGGCAAAGCTGATTTCTTGGACAGATTACTGAAAATTTCAGGCAATTCGGTTGCAAGAAAGGATTCAATGCAAATTTGTTTCAGGCAAAAACGACTCAGAGCCCCTCTCACTAGCCAGTATCAGAGGAGAGGAACCCGAGGATGAAAGTCCCTCTATTCCTTTCCCACGAGTACGGTTACATGCCCCAACAGGTACGAGGAATTAAAACTTTTGTGGAAGTTTTACTCCTAACTTGTGACCCTTTTCTATTTTCAGCGCTGAGTTCTGTGGTTTGAGAAAGGTGCAATTTTAGTAAGTCCGACTCCATGCGCTTAACTGGCGAGGGTCAGGGGTTTCGGGTGAACCCTCGTCCAGTGAAACACCCATTTGTCTTGAGAAACTCCCACACTTACATAGGACCTAGAGCCTTCGAAGGGACGTGTGTAGGGGTTATCATGTAAATATGGATCAAACGAATTGTTCACAAGGAGAAGAAAAATGAGGTAACAACTTGTCTAATCAGATAATAGGCCTGTCTGCGGAAACATGGGCAATGGACTGAAAAAATGGAAACACAGTGAGTTAAAACAGTCTTTATATGTATTCCTCTTGATTTTTGACATTTTAAATCTTAATCAAGAAAGACTTCTTTTTCCTTTCCAGTCTTAAAAACGAAGCGAGATATGAAGGTGGATCATGGTTCAGACGAACCGCCCCTTTCGTTTACATAGAAACATGAAATACTTTCTATGCATAATTAAAAAATTGTGGGGATGGCAAGAAAACTCACCATTACAGAAGAGAATATCATTCTTTGTAAAGTAAACTGTTAGATTGAATTCTGTTTTCAACATTTAATATGAAAGAAGCTGAGGACACACATTCCCAACATAAGATTTCAATAGGATACTTCATGAATATGGCAGAAAGAGCAGTTGGGCGAATCAATAACTTTAATTTTACAGAGATCCTGGTTAGTTCCAAGAATTAGGTTTACTAGACGGTACTGGAAGTATTGTATTTTGGCCTCAAAAAGGTGAACATCCGGAGCCTCTTCCACTTTTCGCGAGCCTTTGAGCGTACAATTATAATTCTTCTTAAAGAATAATGTAGATCTTACCTGAAACAGGAGAATTTAGAATATCAACTAAGTATGATTCAATATTATGTAAATGAATATCACTCATGCCACTCATCTCCATAACACTGGAGTGGCCTTAATAAGACCTCGGTACAAAGTGACGTAGCTGTTATTCAGATCATATTTCAATATGAAATACGAGTAGCTAAGAGAAATACCATTTACGACAAATGAATTCTTGACTTTGAAAATACATTTTGAGAGTATTTCGTTAAATACAATTTTTATTGATTCGCAGGATTTAAAGCGGTAGTTACCTGGAGAGATAAACAACAACAAAAGCCCAGTGGATTGACTGCTTGGAACGCGGCTCTGGGAAAGTTAAAAAAATTTCACTCTCTTTTCAAAGTACGGAGAGACGTCCGGTGTGGCTTAATAGTCAGAGCCCAAGGTCCAAAACTATGCTCTAAAAATTGAGTTAGATCCCCTCATGTGATCAATTTTTAAGCCAATGGATTTTGATAGTTTGAACCCCATGATTACGAATTCTTAAGTCTAACTGGGATTGCAAAAATATAGAAAATGCGCAAAAATCATGACGGTATCAAAGTTTGTAGAAATAAATGGAAAATGAACATTTTCTTATTTAACATATTTGAGTATATTACACAACACCTTTTTGTTCAGCTTCTATTTTAAACAATATAATATCGAAATATATACTTTTTTCCTTGAATTTTGTACAAAATGAGAAATTTGAATGCGTTTTTCTTAGTAGTGAATTTCTGTCTTTTCCATAGCTTCAAGGATTATATTTATTTTTTTTTTATTTTTCTGAAAAGTTTACAAAATTTTCGTCTCGGGTCTCTAAGCCCATATGGGTGACGTCATAGCCTTTTCGAATCTGACATAGAGACACGGGCGCCATGACTTTATTCCCTAACAATATGATTGCCGGATTTTGAGTTATGAAACTATTAATTTTTTTTTCGTCATCAACTTCAATTTGTGTACAAAATAAGAAGTTGAAATGCATTTTTCTTAATAATCAAGTTCTGTTTCTCAACGTTTCAATCATAAGCTATTTTTTCTAATGAATATGCATACCTTCTACCATTTTTAATTATTTGTAAGTGTATAAGGATATTCTGAATAGGAAGACGTGTCCGATTTCACAAACATATTTCTTACTAGGTATATTGGAAAAATATGATGACGTCCTCAAATTTTGGTGAAACAAATGTAAAATGAACATGCTGCTCGTTTTACACATTTCAATATATTGCGTATCAGTCCTGTTATTTAGCTTAATTTTCAAACAACATATCTAAATATTGAGTTAAGACACTAAATTAATTCTCAGCCATTGACTTGTGCATAAAATAAGAATTTAAACTGCGTTTTCTCAACAGTCAATTTGTGATTTCATTGTTTCAAATATTACCTATATCTCTAATGAATATGTACACCTTCTTTAACCTGTATTTGCATTAGGATGACCTCAGTAATGAAACGATTATCTGATTCAAAATATGCTTTTGTATAAGATTTATTGGACAAAGTATGTTGACGTCATTAATTTTTAGTCCACATGCAAATGTATCTAACATTAGTGCTTACTACTCCAGCAACCCTTAATTTAGTTACATGCTGAAATGATTCATTTAATTTTAAGCCACAATAACTGGATGACAGAAATCTAAGCAAAATACTAAAAATGCTAGAAGTTTCATTATCCTCTTTGAAGGCCCTTGGAGTCTGAGAAATCACATATAAAGACACCTTTTCCCAAATTTCTCCTGGAAGGTGGTTGACCTCTGCCATATAAACGCGCTAGTATGTGTAGGGGCCCACGCCCTACTCAATGAATCCCCTATCTTCAAAGACTGGATCTGCCCTTGATTGGTTACGGATGTTGCTACCCTTAATACATGATATCCATAACATACCCGCCTGTTATTAAGTCTGTAAGTATTTAACAGTGTTTTTCAACTTGTGAGTTGCTTCATTTAAGCTAACATGAAAGCTAATGAGCAGATGGATGGTTGCATTGCTGCTAGTCAGCAAAACTGCTTGCTAGGAATTAAAATTAATCCATGAAATGGAATGTTGAAGAATAATGTAAATTTCCATCAAAAGTAGCAAAACATCCCACTCAATTAGCTGACCCTTAATTATGGACTTTCAAAGGGGACTGAGACACCTCCTCCAATGAGATCTGGACTACAAAATCAAATTTATGATAGTGGTTCCATGTAGGGTTAAGCCAGTTTGTTAAGGGTTCGAAAAAACAGTTGGGAAACATGCTATAGAAGGCCTTCTGGTTCTTTTACCATGCCAGAGTGTGTTTTAGCTAGGCATTATTACCTTTAATTACATATTAATATTTATTAGCTTTAAAAGTATTGTTTAATCCTCTTTCGCCTTACAAAGGGGTTTTACGGAATAGAGTAGAAGTTTCTTCTTTTTCGAAGTCAACAACATGAATTTAAAAATATACTGAAATAGCGAATGTCAATGTGCAACTTGCAATTTCATAAGGTCTGCAATGCCCGTTCCGACAATCTGGTAGGCACGATGAACAAAGATTTTTTTGGTTACACGCCATGAAAGAGCTCTGATCACTGGCGTAGCAAGCGGGTGGACAGTGTCTAGGAGCCCCGTGGGTTCATGGGGCCCCCAACCAAATGCACAAAAAATTCTCAAAAAATCGTAATTCTGCCTACCGTCGAACCAGCCAGTACAGGCCCGATGGGAAGCTATCAACAACTGCAGAACGGCTTTTGAAGAACCAGGCTCACTCGTGCCTTTGGCACTCGGTGCATTCCGATATTTTAAATCCTGCATCCGCCCCTGTGTAGGGCAGAATTAATGTAGGCCGAGGTGGTACTTCCATGGGCTAACGCAATGACTGTCAAATGAAGCGAAAACTCCGTTTGAGATGGTATTGAAAGTACTGAAGAAAAATGGAAACGAACTGAAGGTGGAGGCACTGAATGAGGTAGTTTTAACTTTGTGAGAGATTTGTATTTTTATTAGGAAACATTTGAAAAACGTCAATCATTCATCCCTAAGACATTTCACCCCAACCCCTGCAGAAAACTTTTGCTTAAATTACTTTGTAATTGTAAATTACTGGATCATTTTAAATTTCGACGGAAAACCATTAGGCGTGCACTCGCCGTCACGCAATAAATCAGTGGCGTGCGCAGGAAGGGGGGGGGATGGCCCCCCGATGACAATTTTTTTTTAGATCCTAAAAATACGTAATTTTGAAACACAAATTTTACTTCAAAAGGTAGCGTATGTGGCACCAGATTGCATGTAAGGACACCTAATTTTTCAAAAATTTCCAAAGGGGAGGGGTCACCCCTCCCACAGGCCGGCGATCACACAACATACTGCATTCCCCCCCCCCCTTGAGAGAAATCCTGCGTGATTTTCTAATTCGGGGAAGGGACGAGGAGTCTATACGGTGGCACGTCCCCTTGCCAGCCTGGAGTTTGAACATCCTAGGTCTGTATGTTCAAGATTTGGCCTGTCAGTCCTTCCATTTTGCAGAAACTTTCGCTCTTTAACACAAATTTGTTGCTTCAGTGCAATGAAGCATGCCGCACCCCTCCCCACTGGGTATATCATTATGTTCAAACATGGAAGTACTACCTCGCAGTACTTCAATGCTTAGCCATTCAGCTGTTCCCTTACTTCTTTTCGTGGCCAGGGGGAGGTCCCCTTTATCTGCGCCTGACATAACAGGACACTGAAATCAACTTGAAATAAATTCAAGTCCTAGTAGTAGTTTTATTGTACACGGTAGGGGGGGGGGGGGGGCGCGGGTTGAAACATAGCCAAATTGGACGTAATGGGTTAAAAGTGATGTACCGCTGTTTGGTCTGTCAAAATCACATAAAACCAAGACCAGAGGCATGGGTGTGGATCATGGGGGACGGGGGGACGCGTCCCCTCACTTTTTTGGAAGGGTGGACATCGCCGAAAAGTACCCCCCACAATTTTTCAAAAATGATGAAAACTAAAACTGTGTTTACGAACTGACACTACATATTAAAAACTAAATTTCGCCCAAATATGGCACCATTTGCCATTTAGACACCTTCCAATTTCATTTATTCTTCAAAGGGGAGGGGGACACCCCTCCCCAGGACAGCAATTCATATATGGTGAAAAGCCTAACAATTTACTGTTCACTCACTTCACGAAGTGTAGTTCTGATTTACTTCAAAGACTTGAGTAAAAACTTCACTTAAGCAGCAAAATGAAAAAAAAAAAACTTCCTAAAAAAGTAGTAAATCTCGTTGATATATTCTATTCAAATTTAGCACCAAATGTAGCACCATTTTGCACCTAGCCCACCTTACTTGAGCAAAAATTTTCTAAAGGGGGAGGGGTAGCCCCCTCCCCAGGACAGCGATTCGCAAATAGTGAAAAGTCCCCCCCCCCACTTTTGGAGATGGATCCACGCCCTTGACCAGAGGGGAATCAAGGGTCAAGGGACAAACGGTGTATACAGGGCTGTCAACTCTCATGCATTCGGCGTGAGAGTCACGCAATTCGGCGCTATCTCACGCTTTCACGATGAAGCATCAGTTTCTCACGCAATGTCTCAATAACGAGTACAAAATTCCACTCATAACCAGAGTTGTAACGAGTCACTCAATTTTGCAGTCGAGTCGAGTCATTTACTACTTTCAATGTGACTCGAGTCGAGTCAGTGACTCGAGTCACTGTATGATTTCTATGAGGAAAATTATGATACAATTACTGGAGTCATTTCCCTTTTGAAAATTATAAGTTACTTGAGTCATGACTACTTACAACACTGCTCATAACGCAAACGATGTATCGGGTGTAGGTAAAACGCCAGCTGTAGCGCTACCTGGGTTCCTTCTCCAACTGATCATAGTCTGCAGTAAGCTGACAGCAGACGCGTTTCTACGGGGACTAGGAGGGCTTTAGCCCCTCAAGTTTTTCTTCCCCCCACCCCAAAGAAAAAAATTCTCGAAATTTTATATAGACTAGCAGTGGGGAAGACGTAGATATGCTCATGGCTCTTTATCGGGGCCGAAGCCAGTAAGGTCTGTAACAATTCTTTCTATCACTTCAAAAAAAAATTCACACACTGTGCTCGCTTTCCTTCAATTGTGTCTAGCGGTAACACCAGCCGTTTCAAACCTACTGGATTTATTTAACATTTCCACAAATACTGTTCTTCCCTGTAGGCGTGATTCTAGAGAAACACAAAAATTCATCGTTGGGAAGTCCTGACCTATTTTTCCTATCTTTTGGAAGATTCGTTCTTCAGCCTGGCCATTGTGGCAAACATATTTTGTAAGAAAAAAAATTCAGTTTTTCGCCGGGGAGCCTTAATGGGTAAGATAAAGAATGTAATCCACGACGACGACCATGAAGTCGCCCAACAAAATTCTTGGTGTTGCAGATTCTTCAATAAAAACCCAAACTTTTCCACCTTTTCTTAATGAAAACAAAAATCTTTTCCAATAAAAACCCAAATTTTCGGCGCGCTTCGCGCGCCTTACTATTTCCTGTTAGCCAATCCATTGCATCTGTCGGGGCTTAGAGTAGATGACCCCCGGTCAGGGCGGTTGACCCCATGTCGGCAAATCTAAGCACCACCCCTGGCTGAGCCTGCATGCATGTTTTCCCTTTGAATAATGAAGATTACCCCCAAATTTCGGGGTGCTTCGCGCGCAATCACCACGACCGACGTATCAATTACGGACATTATAAGCACAAAAGTACCAGTGAACTTTTCTAGCACAAGCTAGGTGTACTCTTATGCTTAATCACACCAGGGCCTTATGGTAGCCCATGGCAGCATGTTTACCTCACCGTCCGTAAAGCACTCAACACTTCATCTACGCTTGAGGAGCTGCAGAAGCACGATCATGACCATAGTCTTGTTCATTTACTTGTGAGACTTTCCACAAATTCCACGTCTCTGTATCGCAAGAGGAGAGGGAATTGCTATAGGCTGATAGGGAAGTGGAACTTTTCGGCCGCAAGTTCACGCGCATGTCTGATTTCTTTAAGCTATCGCCTGTGATTCCCGCAAACTGCCATCATCTGGTGGCATCGCTAGCTACTAACATAGTCTTCTTCGGTGCCCACATTTGCGGTACCGGTTCTCCCATATCAGAATTCCTGGACACGGTCCTCTCTTTATCAGGTTTCACCAGGGTCAATGGCAACATACCCCCCCCCCTAAATGTCCCTACAACCGCGCCTGGCTGACAGTAGTGCAATATACAGTATAATTAATCTTGCCATCATCAGGCTGTCAGCAATACGTACCGGTGGGCCTCGGAATTTCCAATTTTTCGTAGCCCTATTAATCTTGCCATCATCAGGCTGTCAGCAATACGTACCGGTGGGCCTCAGAATTTCCAATTTTTCGTAGCCCTATTAATAATGTGAACAAAATGTCTTCTGCAAAATTTCCAGGACCATAAAACATCTAAAATTGGCAATTTTGGGCATACCGTAATGAGGCACGGGAAATGCCATTTCCTGCAATCTACTGAAATTTTGGCAAAAAGTCCCCCTTGCGGGACGCTCCGGGAGAACCGATGGTCGCGCTCCGCGTCAGTAGTCTCCAGGGAATTTCACGCTCACCAGTCACTAAAAGTTGACAGCCCTGTGTATAGTAGCCAAGTCCCGACTAACCTCGCTTCTGGCCAGACTGACAGTGACAAATCCGCCACTCATGCATCAATGACGCATTGAGTTTTGGGCAAGAGGGTTCCTCTTCCCTTGAGTTTAGAGGCAATGTTGTAACGAGTCATGACTCGAGTCACCAATTTTCAAAAGGGAAATGACTCGAGCAATTGTATCATATTTTCCTCATAGAAATAATACAATGACACGAGTCACATTCAAAGTAGTAAATGACTCGTCTCGACAGCAAAATAGAGTGACCCGTTACAACTCTGTTTAGATGACGCGATTTCTCTTTCCTGCCGGGTATAGGCAGACATAAGCCCTAAAATTCGCTCGTCAGGCGGTCCATGACAGTAGTAATACCAATGCGTACGGAGAGGTTCCATCCTTGTCTCGGTTTTACCATTAATGGCTTAAACTGCAGTCTCCTTGATCCATGCAAGTGCCCTTCTAAATATTCCCTCCCCTCCCGAAACCCCCAAAGGCCAAGCAGTGTCACCGTACTCTTGGGCTAGAAGCAGTCAGGAACTGGTTCTAAAGATGACAAACCGAGAGAGTACAAGTTGATTTCTAATGAAATCTATTCATTTTTTTTTAAAAAAAGCAAACAATCCTGTACAAAAGATGAGAACGGGATGATGAAATATTTACACCAAACAGCCAACCTAGCAGTTATAAGAACACGAGGTTCAAACCAAACTGGTCCATCGTGCCCACTGGCTATTTTATCTGAACAATTTTTTTGGAGTGATGGTAGCTGGCAGTCAGGATCTCCCGCTAAAGGCAAAAACCTGAAAATATTCCCAAATGGAGTAACGACCCGAATTAGGGACACGAGACCTATCTAGAGGCCATCAACACAGATCAATTTGCAGTGCCCCAGGCCCTGACTTGATCATCTTCATTAAATTGTAAATCTATGTTCTGTCAACTTTAACCAAGCTTTGAAATGTGAAAAATGGTCTTTACGTAAGTGTCCTCGTCATTTACAATTGTAAAGGTAAAACAGACTCATGTACCTTAATTGAGGTAGTATTAACTGTAACATGTCATGTACGTTATTGTTAGTAATGTAAATTACACCCGACCTAGAGATCAATTTACATACAAATAGTTGAAATAGGTTTACGCTTTCCGTTCAGGTATGGTAAAAAAATCCTAAAATCATAGTTTCTTTAGTAAGCTACGAAACAGTACTTAACGTTAGAAGACTTTTTAACATTGTTTTTTCATGTAAGAGACATTTAAATAACCAACGTAGTATGTCGTGACCCCTGGTAATTATAAGTGTTATTGTAACCAAACAACTTTGTTTAAAAGGTGTAAAATGAAAGGTGGTAGTAAATCGAAATATTTTTTTCTCATATCATTTGGTTTCATCTTGTCTTCAGAGTTAAAGGGAAATTAGTGTCTTCCCTAAATGTAGGAAATAAGCTAATGAAACTTAAGACAAAGAAAAAATAAAAATGTTAAAGACTGTTAAGTGCTACTAGTATGGAGCTACCTCCCTGGAATAGCACTCTGGTGGCAGCCAGAGGCGACCCCCGAGAGCCTGCTGATGGAATGTGTTTGGTGTGGTAGTGAGAAGGTTACCCTTAACAGGGAATTCCATTCTCCGAGATGAAAGCTTTTATTTACAAAGCAGATCACAGCAAACAGATACAAGGATGTGTAACAATTAACAAAATATGCGGGTAGAACAAACGGGCATCATGGTAAATCTCAGTATTTTCAGACCTTTGCTCATTTCGTGAACGTTGCTTGAATTATGTTCCTAAAGAAAAACAAAAACAAACCTGATTTTGCTGGCAGCATCAACATGTGATCATACTTATGTACGCACAATGTAATAATTTTACCATGAGGTGAGTAACGGTACTCTAAAGGGAAATATTGCGTTTAAAATGCACCAGTATGTCAAATAAAGAAGCTACCTTAAATCATTATTAAACCATTCAGTCTCACCAATAAACTCAATCAATAGCTTTATCTCCTCAGAATAATGTGTATTAAAAGAGTAACAAATGTTGCATCATTTAAATTTTTAAAAGTTTGGGTGAACAAATTACTTTTGCACAACATATAACTGAATTTCTTCCTATGCGAACCTTATTCCCTGAAAAGAAAGCTACAGTACTGCCTTATTTTGAATTGTCTTTCATTCTGTATCTACTAACATTGGTTTAAAAAGTATGAAAATTTTCTGTAAAACAAACGCAATATTTCCCTTTAAAATAACTGATGAAATTGTTCCATTTTCACTGCATTTACCTTTTTTTTGATACAAAGTCAAATGAAAGGCTTACTTTTACTATTATTGCTACAGCTTACATCAATTATTCAGGCACATAATTGGTGGTCTTTTTCCTTTGTTTTTAAGAAACACTTACAAATGTTAGGTTTATTGTGATATATTAGTATGTACCTGATTTTCGTTCAATACTTTTTCTCTGACGATTAAAATTTCAAAACAAGACACCAACATACTACAGTTACAGAGTAAAAATGATTTGTCTTGACTCTAAAATTGTGCAAGAAACTGAAGAAACGATATTTACATTGAACAACCTAAACAATGACACAAACACTAAGTCAAGGTGCTACAGAAACAACGATTTCCACCCTCAGTTTATTTCTAAAATTCTAAACTTGTTCCAAATCGTAGTTCATATTTATACCCTCCTCACTTTTCTGTATGTACACAACCGTTATCTACATTCTGACGAAATCACTCCTTGACAACTTTATTTACATGTATTAATAATGACTTCCATAAAATAGTGCCTGCTTTCATCAAGAAACTTGAAATATGTGCTCTTGAGCGGTTTAGTCAATTTTAGCATCAATTGAAGGTTACATGCCCAAAAAGCCCTACTGTTGTCTGCTGTGCCTGAAAGATTATGCAATATCACTACAAATGCAATATGAGCCTGTCCATAATTAATTTATCTTTACCTCACATGTCCTAAAACTGTTATTACTGAATTTATTTAAGTGTTTACTGTAAAGGAGCTTGCATCACATTTTCTGCATAAAGTGTGCTCATATTTATGGTACTTTATTCTTTTACCTAAGCTTAGAGTGAAACTTTTAATGAAGAGTCTTTGCATGTCACTAGTTAATATCTAAAACCAATGTATTTTCTTTCAAACAATTTAGTGAAGGAGGGTTATGTCCATTACTGGTAGTTGCATCTAAATAATTAAGTGTAGCTGTTTGTTATTTGGGAATGACTTTATGAACCTGTTACATGTATACTTAATGTTGACCCTTCACTTAAAAGAACTGTTCTGCAGTTTTTAAAAATATTTTGTAAACTTTTAAATTTCAAAACCTATTATGTCCAAAGTCTTAACAACAGCAGAGCTATTTCACACTTAAACATTGCAAACTTAAAAATGTTGGCAAGCATTTTCAATTTGCTTAAAATATGTCACATAGCATTTCAGTTGTCATAGCCTTTATTGCAGGTTGATAATCAAACCCTTTTTTCACATAAAATGTTATCAGACTGCAGCATTTTCTGATTTTAGCTAAAGGGTAAAGTTCTATACCTCCCCATCACAATGCACATTTCTGTTTTATGCAGTGAATTTAGTAAAAGTGTAGTGGAATCATATGAACTCAACAACAATTGTTTATTTCAGACAAGGACTTTCACATATCCAGATAGTTTCAGTGTAGGTCTGATGTTGATAACCACTCTGAAGGTAATCTTGATTTTACCTAGAGGCATTGATTAAGTCCTGCGGGCTCTGGTTGTCCTCCTTTGAGGTTTTGGACTAGGTGAGGGCGCCACTTCACTTTCTCCTTTACCCTTTCTCCCTTTCCTTGTGACAGGCTTAGCAGGGCTTGCAGTTTTAGCCTTTGAAACCTTTCCCTTTCCTCTAGTTTTCTTTGGACTTGGTGATGCTGGTATTTGAACAGCCTCTTTGGCCTGTTTTGTTTGCCTTCCCTTTTTGCTCTTTACTGGTGAGACATTTGGTGAGGCAAGGTCAAAAGTGACAGCTTTTCCCCCTTTTCCTTTCTTAGATAATGGTGCTTGTTTCTTAGAGCCTTTAGAAGGAGTTATCTGTTGAACTTTCCTTCCACGCTTTGGGGCTGGACTGGTTAGATCCACAGTCTCTATCTCTGCTTTCCTCTTAGCAGCTTTCTTAGCTGGTGTTTCAACCTTGGCTAGGGTTGGTTCTTTTTCTTTAGCTGGAGCACCTCTACGAGTCCTTTTGGCAGGTGTGGTAGGTTTAGCAGGAGTTTGTGTCTTCTCCTTGACAGGGGCTGCCCTATGAGACCTTTTTGCTGGTGTGACAGCTTTGGGTGGAGTTGGTGTCTTTCCCTTAGCTGGTGCCCCTCTGCGAGTCCTCTTGGCTGGTGTGGCAGCCTTAGCAGGAGTTGGTGTCTTCTCCTTAGCTGGTGCCCCCCTGCGAGTCCTCTTGGCTGGTGTGGCAGCTTTAGCAGGAGTTGGTGTCTTCTCCTTAGCTGGTGCCCCTCTGCGAGTCCTCTTGGCTGGTGTGGCAGCCTTAGCAGGAGTTGGTGTCTTCTCCTTAGCTGGTGCCCCCCTGCGAGTCCTCTTGGCTGGTGTGGCAGCTTTAGCAGGAGTTGGTGTCTTCTCCTTAGCTGGTGCCCCTCTGCGAGTCCTCTTGGCTGGTGTGGCAGCCTTAGCAGGAGTTGGTGTCTTCTCCTTAGCTGGTGCCCCCCTGCGAGTCCTCTTGGCTGGTGTTGCAGCTTTGACAGGAGTTGGTGTCTTCTTGATAGGGGTCTGCACTTTCACCTTGACTGGTGCCCTGCGTGTCCTTTTTGCAGGTGTGACAACCTCTACAGAAGTTGGTGTCTTTTCCTTGGCTGGTGCCCCTCTGCGGGTCCTCTTTGCTGGTGTTGCAGCTTTTGCAGGAGTTGGTGTCTTCACCTTAGCTGGTGCTCCTCTGCGAGTCCTCTTGGCTGGTGTTGCAGCTTTCGCAGGAGTTGGTGTCTTCTCCTTAGCTGGTGCCCCTCTGCCAGTTCTCTTAGCTGGTGTTGCAGCTTTGGCAGGAGTTAGTGTCTTCTCTTTAGCTGGTGCCCCTCTGCGAGTCCTCTTAGCTGGTGTGGCAGCTTTAGCAGGAGTTGGTGTCTTCTCCTTAGCTGGTACCCCTCTGCGAGTTCTCTTAGCTGGTGTTGCAACTCTGGCAGGAGTTGGTGTCTTCTCCTTAGCTGGTGGCCCTCTGCGATTCCTCTTAGCAGGTGTGGTAGCTTTAGTAGGAGTTGATGTCTTCTTAACTGGTGCCCCTCTGCGAGTCCTCTTGGCTGGGGTAGCAGCTTTAGCAGGAGTTGGTGTCTTCTCCTTAGCTGGTGCCCCTCTGCGAGTCCTCTTAGCTGGTGTGGAAGCTTTAGCAGGAGTTGGTGTCTTCTCCTTAGCTGGTGCCCCTCTGCGAGTCCTCTTAGGTGTTGCAGCTTTGGCAGGAGTTGGTGTCTTCTCCTTAGCTGGAGCAGCCTTCCTTGTCCTTTTAGCTGGAGTAGCAGCTTTGCTTACTTTCACTACACCCCCTCTGCGTGAGGTTTTCTTGGCTGGTGTAGACACAACTTTCACTGGTGTTTTTTCTTTGCCACCTGTACTGATGCTTTCAGGTACTTCCTTTAATTGGTCCATACTTTTCCTCCCTCTTTTTGCTGGTGTTGGCTCAGAAATTTCTATACTTGGCACATCTTTCTTTTGACGCTTTCTTGCAGTGCTCTTTGGAGAGAGCATCTTCACTGAGGCCTTTGGGGTCACTTTTTTAGCTGATTTAGGTGTTGACCTAATGGGTGATAGGAAAAGTTCTGGTATTCCTTCAAAATCTTCATAGGGGTCAAATGCAGGTTTGGCTTTAGGAGTTTTCATTAACTTTGCTACACCAACAAGACTGACTGACTTTCTAGCCTTTGTCACCTTGCTTGATGACTTTGTAGAGACCTTCACTCCTTGCTTGGCAGGTGTTGTTGTTGATATTAAAGCAGGTACAAACTTTTCTGATTGTCGCTTCACAGACTTTGGCGTCTTACGTTTAGATGACGGCTTGCTTACTGTCACAGTTTCACTTTTAGCAGGTGTTGAAAGAAACTTGAGTGGTGAAACCATTTTCTCTTCTGGAGACCCTCGACTACCTTGCCGTTTAAAGGGTGAGGTGCTCTTTCTGGGACTTGGAGGTCGTGATGAATTCAATGGAGACACAAAAACATCAACTGAAACATCAGGGGTTTTCACTGATGTGAAAGACACATTAGAAAGTGACTTAGACTTGGGTGAAGGGGTGTTAAACATTTCCTGTAAGCCCTCAAAGTCTCCATCAGCTACTACATCTTTCTTTGTTGGTGGACGCTTGTACGGGGTCTTCCTTCCTTTTCGAGTTCGCAATGGCGTTTTTGCCATTTTCTTACGACCAATGAGGATTGTAGCAGGTGAGTCCACATGACCAGTGCTGCCAACACCAGGGAATCTTTTATTCTGTAACAAATGAAAGAAGGCAAATTTAATGGTGGTTAACGGGTTTCTCCAGAAACAAAATTCAGTAAATTTAAAAACTGCAGAAAAATTTTCTCTTTTAGGAGGTGAAAACCACATCTCAATAGAGCTTGCAGCATTTGGAAGATACAAATTTTCAAAGAAATGCAATTTTTTCTCAAGATCAAGTGCATTATGGGAAATCTGTGTTGTCATCACGGCACATTAATTTGACATAGAATTGAATTTATGATATAAATGCTGCTGTAGGGAATATTTAGCAACTTTGTTTGTATGACCTACATAGGGTGAAGATTTGTGCTAAATCTACATGGAAACATATTCAAACATTCCAACAGTATCAAATTTCAAAGGACAAACAGGACATTCAATTATAAAGAAAAACAAAGGGAATCTGAAGCAATGTGCCCACTTTACATAACAATCTTTGACCTTGATGAGAACTGGCGGTATTTTTTGACAAAAATAAGCACTCTTTAATATGAGATATCTCGAGTTAGGGAAAGAGTATTGCTAAGGGGTTCGGATGGCACGAATTGGAAAAATTTTCTCTTTCACATGAGACCCTTGTGAAATGCCACTGGAAAATGCCTTTAAATCTTTGTAACTCCTTTTATACCCTTCATTGGATTTAATAATTCAGATGAAGACAACTTTATGATAAATCAGCAACCAGATACAAACAACCACAATTCACAAATTGTATTACTTTAAAAACTCTCCTCCCTGTCTTTGGAATGCTCCTAAAAGAAAGCATGATGTACAAATCAGACTGCCCTTTTTTAAAATGATCTGATTTTGTGTGACAGGAGTGGCACCAGCAGGGGTAGGGGTGCCCCCCTTGGGGAAATTTTCCTGTTTCTTCAGGGAGCCTTAATTTGTACAATAAAATATGTTATCCAGATGGTGAATAGTCCCCCAATGATTTGTTTCATTTTACTCTAAGGTGGGGGGGGGGCAGATTCCTTCAATAAAAATGCAAATTTTTTCATTTCAACCGCCAAATTTTCAAATTTTACATTTGACATCCTTTTGACAACCCATCACCTTTGTCAGGACTCCCCCTCATTGGGGAGCTTGGCCACCCCGTCCAGGGCTCGATTTTAACAGTCGTGCGGTTGCCTGAGGCGACCAAAATTTGTGAAGGACAACCAAAACTGGTAGGTTGGTTGTCCATAGGACAACCAAAGTTCATTCAACAAGTTCACAAATTGCTTTTAAGGATACTGCAAATTTCTTTGTGGACTACTAAATTTTCTTTTGGAAAACCAAAAATGGCAGACAGGTTGTCCAATGGACAACCATACAATTTTCTTAAAATAGAGGCCTGCTGTCTGGCAAATCCTTGCACCACCCCTGGTGTGTTGGTGTTTCATTTCCTATTAGGTTTTGGCATTGTACCAACTGCAATGAGGTTTAAATGAGTTCATGACCCAGGATGACCTTAAGGTTTAAATGCATTCATGACCCAGTCAGGATGACCTTTTACTAGCAGTACAACCAAATGGGTTCTTGTTCTCAATGAGAGACATCCACACACTAGGTTATCTATCAATGTTACCATTTTGAGACCGAACCATGTGTGCAGTTTTCACAGTTTGACCTTTGCTGGCCCTCCATCATACAATAGTAATGACTGCCTACTCAATGTAGGACAGCTGCTTATTATGTATAAGACTTGCCACTGCTACTTTTTTCAGGCATTTTTCAAATTTTTAATTTACCCTCTGTTCCCTCCAGATGACCTTTGACCTACCTCAAAATCTACAGGGCTCCTCAAATGAATTGATGGCATCCACATATGATATGACATATTAGACATGTCAATGCTACCTTTTTTCAAGAGAAAAGGTGGTTGCAATACTTAATTTCATAATTAGGGAAGATAAAGTCAATGGTGCCTATATGACCTCATGCATATGCAGACCTGCCAACATTTAACCAGAACGCGAGGCATTCACACTCACGAATCAAATCTAAAACTGAAGGGGAAAAGAAATTCAGAAAGATCTGCATTGTGAGGGAACGAACCTCCCCCTCCAGAATGTAAGACTAACGCTGGCCCTATCCAATGCACCAACAGGATCAGCTTAATGACGTCATAGTTTAATAAATATATACAGTAAACTATGTAAAGCACCGTCTGTGAATAAATGCTAATAAATGTGATGGAGTCATGCATCAGAGGGTTGTCTTTTATTGTCTTTAAAGATGGGAAGTGCTCACTCAAAGGTAGCACTTCATACTTTAACTGAGGATCATTCAAAAGTTCAGCAATCACCCTCGGGTGGTCATGAACAACACAGTGTGAACAGAGGAGGCTTTGGCAGCATAATGGATGGCATGGATGTAGGCTAAAGCGTTACTGAGTCTTTTCTCAATCTGAAAAATATTCCTGTGTGGTAGCACAAAAAGCAGGCTACACGAACCTACTCTGTGCCTTGCCGTATCATAATCATGGTACGGTATAAGCAGTCAGCTGAGCTCTCGCACTTACGTCATTCAGACCACTTTATAATGCATCATTGATGCCAGCTATGAATACGCATTTAGCTGGTGAGGTTACATAACCTACGCCTTAGGAAATCCTAGATTTGTACCAAATACTCTAAATGAAAACTGTATTTTGTGATTACTTGATTTCATTTTAATGATAAACTAATTTTTATGTTCACTGGATCCTTAAAAAATAGTTGCTTGATACTATTGCTTAGTTCTTAATCTAAATATTACTTGTTGGGGGGAGAGTAAGCACGTTGTTTGTAGTAGCAGTCTACAAAACGGTAAAGAGGTGATGAAGCTTCGAATGGACAGTCATTCGGGAGGGAGAAAAGCAAAATTTTTTCTTCGAATTATATTAACAATCACTTTTTGTCACTTAACTTGCATCAATTATGATTTATAAAAATTACAATATTGTACAAGAAGCACAGGATATAACAAGACAAAACAAATGTTACCATATTGGACTTAATAACTGTTGCAAGTCCAAAACAGGACAGCTATACTTCGCTATTCGCTCGTAAAAAGTAGAAACTGGAACACAAAGGCTCAATACTGGAAAATCCCCCAGCCTGGGGGAGAGGTCTAAGGGGAGGGATGTCCATCATGTCCCCCTCACCTTTGGAAATTTTTTGAAGTATAAATGATCTTAAATGCAAAATGGTGGCAATTTCAATCAGGAAAAATTAAGAATTTTAAAGGCTCTATTGTAAAAGTTAGGAATAGGAGGATTGGCATGTCTGCACGAATTGCGAACACAGAAATGCAAAATTCAACAAACTTCATCACGGTGATTAGGCTGAGGTTTGTGAGTCTATAATGTAAGCAAATTGAATTTCAAACTAGTTCCACAGAAGTGCTGAATACACCCCATTTTGCATAATGAATGCACAGAATGAACCTTTTAGATCATGTTACTTGTTAATGTTAGGCTGTGGCAGAGATGCCAACCTTATGATAAAAAAAATCAGACT
>WURT03647853.1:0-19310 GCA_009936505.3 Holothuria glaberrima | reverse complement strand
TATTGTTCTGACACCTGAGGACCTCATCTTGAACAGAAAATGTCCTCACCTTGTATGAAATGTTGGGTCCATACACATATACATTCACACGCCATCATGACTGCATAGGTTTCTCTTTTCATCGAAACCAAAAATAGGAAAATGCCTCATATTACACAGCAGATCATCTCTTCATTTGGCTGAAGTCTTCCAGGGTCATTTAGCGAGCTCCGGATCCTACACTTCAATGGATTCGCAATTCGTGTTTGCAGAAGTTCTATTCAACTTCATGCCCTCCCCCGCCCGTTTCCCCCTCCCTCCCGCCTCCCCTCTCCCCTACTTTTATTAAGAAGCTGTTGACCTTTTATAGCCTACTCAGAAATTGCATGGTGGGAGACACTGCAGTGTAATACACTGTCGGTAAGATTGTCACTGTCATTGTATTCTTACTATTTACTTCATTATGACAGATCAAGATGGTATCATATAAACTTCCCCTGGGGAAGAAACCCAGACCCCCCTGTTTTGGCTATTTTAATTATTTTTAATTGATACATAATTATTACTGGCTGGCCTCTTCCGATACTGAAAAGTGATCAAAAGGCATGGTAATGCACGTAAATATTTCTTGGTGTGTTTATCTTGATTGCCTGATGTCATTACATTGCATCTAGAAGTGTCAAATGTCAAACTTTTCCTTGTTAGAGACCCCTAGGTCCCTGTCGAGGCTTCACACATTCAGCCCTCACAGTCTGGGTATTCATCCTAACAATGTGAGGCAACCCTCTCCCCACCCCAAAGAAAATCTGGATATGTGCCTGATCTGGTGGTATAACTCTACCACTAGTTCCGAAATGATTAGCTAATGTGGTAGTATTGTCGACTATGCATGCCTTACAAAGGCTTCTTCACACAAGGTAAACAGCATTTTCATTTCAAGAAAGGCCATTTTCTCATTTGTAAATCAATAGTTGCTGAGCCGTACATGTGGTAGCAAAAAAAAAAAAAAAAAGGTTTCCATACAGCTGGAAAGTTGGCTTGGTGATTTAATTTTCACCTGTCATTCCATAGGTTCTCAGTGTGATACAAAGCAAGGGTCCTCCAACCCTCCTAGCTTTAAGGAGAGTGACTAAAGATTAATTCAAGGTGATGGACCCTTCTTACATCGGGATGCTTACAGCCACTGGAGTGGCTGTTTCAAGTTTTTCACTGCAAATTATGCTGCAGTAAACATGTGACTTAATATTTGAGGGAAAATACTGTTCAATTAACGGTTCATCACACCTTCAACTTCTTTACTGTCAAACTTTATGTATGATGTAGGGCCTCCCCAGCTTGTAACCATAATCATAAAAAGTAATACTACAGTAATTAGCCAAGTACCATGAGAATGTAAAGTAACAAGTTAAATGAGACCAAGAAATTTTAGGACGTACTATTGTGAAATTTATTCATTCTTAGTAATATGCTTAAATGATGTTCTAGTTTTGTTGTAACTGTGATCATTTCAAAGGAATACATGATGTGCTTCGACTTATAATGAGTCCACCAAATACTACTCATACAATAACATATTAAGTACCCAACTGTTTTGGCAGTCTTAAACACAGTTACTCTCCCTTAAGTTACTGAGCAATGGGATAAAGAATGACAACAATGATGGGGCTTGGAATTCCTTGATGTAAGTTTATGCAGATGCTCCCCACATTTGTCTGTAGAGTAAAAAAGTGTGATGCTATTCACAAAAATTTGCTCTGAACAAAGGAAAACCCATATTGCTTTATCATCGGTCAAGACACCATCAATTCATATGCAATTAAATTGCTTCATTAATATGACTGACAGTCTTATATATTGGTCTTAATATATTTGTAGTATGTTTAAAAACTTAAAAGTTGAGACAACTTCATTCTGAACTGTATCTTTTAAGATGTTTTATTGTTTGATTGTTGAAATAAGCTTTTACAGAGAAACATACTATGAACCCCTCATTTTTTTTGTAAGTTTTATTTCGACTTCAACTATGCAGTCAAGTACATAGATTGCAATATCTTCAGGAACATACTGATAATTATTACTTGGCCCAGGTGGCATTTTACTAGCCAATGATGTGAAAATTTTGCACATCTTTATGAACCATGAATATCCATAAGATATTACTTTGTATGTAGGGAACCTAAGTATGAATGAATTTCCACCTGTTGCAGGGATTTTCAAACACATTATTAGCCTATACTAGTAGAGTTCCTTAAAAAAGAGTGCCATTGCAAAATATTTTTAGTTTTAGTTTGGGTCAAGTGGTGGTTTTACATCCACAAATAAAATATGAGGAATGGTGTTCAGTTCCCTCTGCATTGTGGAATGTGAGCTACTCTGTATCTTTTGAATTTTCAAACATTGGTGTCAATCAAATAGCAGTCACCAACTGAGAATTTTCATACCCCAACACTAAAAATATACTTTGGGAGAATATTGAGAATATACTTTAAGCTTCCATATGCATATCTTTGGCAGAAAATTTACCTCCATTCCATTTTTGCATGAGATATGAAAGGTGCTCTTCCAATTCTCCCAACTAAGCAACTAGTAGCTCCTCCCATAACTGTGTAAAGCTCCTCCTTGTGCAGACACAAACTTTTTTATTGCTAAATGCAATGTCCTGGTGAGCATACAAGGCTATAATGTGTAATACAAACACTTTCTCTGCATTGTGTGGAATGTGAGCTACTCTACATCTTTTGAATTTTCAAACATTGATGTCAATCAAAGAGCAGTCGCCAACTGAGAATTTTCATACCCCCACACTAAAAATATACTTTGGGAGAATATTGAGGATATACTTTAAGCTTCCGTAAGCATATCTTTGGCAGAAAATTTAACTCCATTCCAAAACAGCACACTTTTTAAAGGTTTAAATGTTCCACATATACATTAGAAAAGCTGCACTTTGCTGTCAATTTAGTTATAATACATCCTTAGAGATTAGTTTAAAATTTCAGTTTCTTTTTGCAATTTTTGTATGTGAGTACCAATAATCCAATTGATATTTCAGGATGATACATATCTACCAGTGAGAAAAGTGATCGATGAAAAGTTTTCCATTGAACAATGTCAAATGGCTCCACAGTTCATCCTGTCATTAGTCCCAATTCCATTGCTATGATAAAAATCTATTCTATGGCACAAATATTTCCAAATTTTCACATGTCAGACAGGCCTCTAAGAATGATTGAACCATTTCTGGAAACTTAATAGTGCATGTGGGAAGGGGTTTGTCCACCATGGAAGGGGTCTGGGCCCAACTCAAAGGCGCTGGAAGCTTAAAGATTCTAGGTGCTCACTGTAGCTACTTGTACCTCATTTTTAAGCATTTTACACAAAATTTCAGTATTTTAATTTAACAACACTAGTTACTTTCTGCTACAGTGGAAAAATTTGCTGACAGCAGCAATCCTATTTTCCCGAGATTTTGGAGCCCTGGTGGCAGAGGGCCGGCCACTAACACCCATCATCAGCTGCAAACCCACTAGTCTACAAAACACTGACTATTAAAGGTGTTATATACTTTGTATTGTGATCACAGTCATAAAGTCATTGCAGTCTATCATGTAATGTTGGTTTGCTCAAGATCAGTATTCTCAGAAATACCCACTTAGTACTTTGTAGTTTTCAGTCTTCAGATGAGCTGCAGTATCTAGCTTACCAGCATCACATTAAACTGTTCTGTAAATGTGCATTATTACACCAGAACAAACAACTGTGACTACAGTGACCAGAGGTTTGAAGGACTGTTTTCCACTTGAATCCTGTTGTACATGTAGCATGCATAGTAATTCAACAAAATTTTCATTTTTTGAAATCCCAGCATTTCTGCAATATCTACAGAATTTTATATAATGACATTTATTTTTATTCTCTTATTCTGTTTTGTATGGCCAGACCCTACCATTTATTCCAATGTTTCTGGTAATTCTCACCTTAAATCAATAAACTGATTGCTAAACATCTCATGTAAACTGATTGCTAAACTTCTCATGTAAACTGATTGTTAAACTTCTCATGTAAACTGATTGCTAAACTTCTCATGTAAACTGATTGCTTAACTTCTCATTTAACTGATTGCAAAACTTCTCATGTAAACTGATTGCTAAACTTCTCATGCCTATGCTGTCTCTAATAATTCAACTTGTGGAGTAAATCCACAAGCTCAAAAGTAGTGCTGGTGTAAACAGACCATCATCATGCCACACCACCACTTTTAAAAGAATAGCTTCAAAAATCACTTTCAATGTCATATTAAGGAGGTAGGACAAACTTGATGTAATTATTGACTATCTCTCATTCATTTTCTGTCTCCCAATTCTCAGGCTGATGTTTCTTTTCCACATGTTTTTTCAAATCTCTTTCTATCAAGAACGTACTTTCGCACTTATCACACTTGAATGGACGGACTCCTTTGTGTATATTTTCATGTTTTTGCAAACTTTCAGCCCCAATACAAACCTTTGCACAAAACTTGCAACAGAAGACAGATTTGCCAGTGTGAAACTTCCTTTCATGGGAGGTGCGGAACACAGAGGAAGTAAAGCACTCATCACAGTGTCTGCAGGGGTAAGGTTTTAGTCCCATATGATTGTTTTCATGTCCCATCAGCCCTTTCTTTGAGGCATACTTTTTCCCACAAAACTTGCAACGAAGATGTTTAACACGGCACTTGTGATTGGCAAATGCAGCCCTTGTTTTGAAGATATTCCAGCACACACTACATTTGGTAGACAAATGTTCCATTCCTTGGCTTTTTATTTTAAAATGCGCATACCCAGGGGTGTTCACTGATCCAGGGGAAGGGTCCTCCACCACAGGAAGGAAATCTCCAGTCTCATCAAGAATTTCAATCTGGTCATCAATTCCTCGCTGACCATCGTCTTGATTTTTGTTAAAAGAGGATGAAGTATTTAAATCAATCCAACCAGAGTTAGAGTCAGCTGGATACAGTTCTTTCCGACTGATGCTTGGATCTCTTCCTGAGGATGTTCCCTGTGTCCAGTGTTCTTCTTCACCCCTGAAATCCACTACTAATTTTCTTGGCTGTGCTGAGAGCTGACTCGGAGAGAGCATTTTCCTTTGTTTCTTCTTTGATGGGTGAAATGACTGTAATTCTGTGACACATAGGGAAGACAAGATAAATGACAGTCCATAATCACTGTCACACCTAGGGGGTATTCCTTTGGAAGGAGACACAACTGCAACACGATCTCTTCACCTAGACTAGTTGTCTTTCTAGAGTGCTCTTACAGGTTCAATATTAAAGACTTAAAGCATTAGAAATTAAAGGCAAAGAAGATTGGCATAATCTGCTACATCTTAAAGGGCACAGTGTCAAACTACGTGCATTTCTTTTGCATGCAAGTCACTTCAGTCACAAATTAATTTGGCTACTTGTCCAAATTTGACATGTTTACAAATGTATCAGTTTTACATATTGAACATGGATGTTCCAATTATAGGTTGCACAAGAATGTGCAAATTCATGAATATTCAACAGCAAAACATAGGCTCATCACTCTTTTGTCAATCTGCATATGGTGTTAAACTTCATTTACCAGTACCGCTAGGATTTGTGATATGCAGTCATTTCAAATATTGACAGTTGTCCTTACTGGGCTGAAAATACTGTAAGAAACCAATTTTTTAGCAACCATGCAAATTGTGAGGAATGGTGGAGTATCTAGAGAAAAACCCATGTACATCCAGCTGGGTTGGAACCTACAAAGCAACAAGCATAAAGGTACTTGCAATGAATATCAGTTTGAATGGTACTATAAGCTATGAAAGCTGCTAGGGTACACCAATGTGCTGCACAAAGGCTCTGGTTTGAATCACTTAGCTTTACAAGGGTTTTCTTCTCTGGTCACTCTAGCTTTTGTTGCATATGATTGCCATCAAATCAGTTACTCAGGTAATGTTTGTTGTTACAGACTGAAACACCCTTCAGGTAGCATCAGTGTATTTCATTTTGCTTTATATGGTTGAAGGGTGTTCAAAGTAAACAATAACATTTACGTTAAATTTTACAGACTAAAGATGTCACTTGTACCGTTATGTTTACCTATCATTTTATCGGTCCTTACTCCATGCTGAGCATATTCCTTTCTTCTTTCACCATCTTGACCTTTTGACCCACCAGGCATCTCAGAAGATACATAATTCTGGTTTTGTGCATCATCCTCTGGCTCCTCCTTCACTGTCACTGTCACAACACCTAGTAGAAACATAATATCTACCACGGTACATTTAAATATCAACCACGGTACTTTGAAATGAATGTTTCAACAGACGTATGTTGTTAAGGATAACATAAGCATCTCTTCATCCTTACATATACAACCTCAGCAAGACCCAGGCCCATAACCAAAGGGGGCATTTGGGGGCCTGCCCCCTGCTCCTTGGCTTGCCCCCCTTGCTCTGCAGGCATGATAGTCAGGCCCCTTTGCATTAGCACACTTTCAAATTTTGATATTTTCCTCAGCACATAAAATGACAAAAGCTGCCCTTAGATTCCTAATCTCCACTGGTTATGGCATACTGGATCAGAACAGTGGGATGTGATGTGGCTGCAAAGGCACACACTGTCAACACTTAAGGAGTTCTCGCAATGTTACGAGTTTCGTGCATCCTCAGATATGTTTCACACAGCACGTACATACACAGTGCATACATTGTCACATCTGCATGAACGAAACTCTGAATTGAAAGCTGCCACCTTACTTTTTGTTTTCCCTAGGATGGGCTTACTGTTCCGACAAGTGAAGGCTCAAGTGTATTGTGAAACTATGGTAATTTTAAGTGTAATAGAAGGGGCTCTGACTTATCCCCTGACAAATTGCAGTTGGTTACATATGAACCACCAATCCTATGATGCTTAGGCTACATTTCATAGACGGTAAATTTCTTGCAAATCTCGAATGAGAATATTACTGGCTGTTATTCCTTTTGTGTGCAAACAACGAGGACACTTTGAATTTTTTATCACCACCAGAACCTGAATGCTTATTTATGTCTCAGATCACATAATCACAGCTGGTTAATAGTATCCCAAAAATCACTTCTCCCCCATTCCATGACACAATGACTACCTGTTACAGGTGCACTACAGGCCTACTAATGCATTTAGAGGTATACATATCGTGATGTGTATGTGAGTTACAAATAAAGTCGACATGTGAAAATTAAGCTCATGGTATGAGCGCTCTCAGAAATTATGGAACATGCAGAAAACCAGAAATTTATACTACTGAATTACTCCCCCAAACTCAGATAATGTCAGTATTATCTCTCTATGTCTACATCCTAGGCCAGTGGTGTACACAGGAGGGGGCAGGGAAATAAGGCTATGCCAACCCCCTCATGGATGCCAATTTTTAAAATTTTTTTAGTTCCTAAAAATACATAATTTTGTATCACAAATTTTACTTCAAAGGTAGCATATGTGGCACCAAACTGCATGTAAGGACACCCAATTTTTCAAAAATTTTCAATGGGGGAGGGGGATATCCTATCCCCCTTAGACCCCTCCCCAGACTGGAAATCACACAACATACTGCTTCCCCCTCCCCCTCTTGAGAGAAATCCTGGGTATGCCACTGACCCTAGCTATTTGTATATTTCAATGACTTGGTGAGATATTCTGTGAAAATTTATGCTTCTCCAAAAAACAAGACTTATCTCTACCCCCCCCCCCCCTCCTGCTCTCCAAGTCTGGTTACGGGCCTGGCGAGACCTCTCACTGGGATTCTCAAAACCTTCCTTATATAATACACCTGCATCATGTGACATATTATGGAATCAATGTCAGAATCTGCTAGTTTTCCTACTTCCAAAATTCTCCATTGTGTTTTTCTGGGTTTTATTTTCATTTGGAGGGGTCTGTCAAATCTAGGATAGCCTTTAAATTCAGGGACCTACTGTGCAGCTTGCTAATTTAAGCAACTACAAGGTCATACTAACACTCGAACAATTGTGCACGGTTTTTGAAAGAGCTCACAGGGTTCATGCAATCATAAATTTTAATGTTAAGAAGACTGCCTTGAAGTTTAAAGCCAATGCTCCAATTAAAATAATTTACTAACAATGATATTGTCAACATCTGCTACATCAGTGTTCATTTTCAGCAGGCAATGGAATAAAAAAACTATTGTACGCATATCATAACTCAGTATGGTTGGTTACAAATGGCCAGATGCATAGATCACAAATCAGTCATTTTATTTACTTTGCTCTTTCATTGAATTACCTCCTCAAAGCTTATATGTAACTTAATATCTCAGTCACATAGGGCTAATATTTTCCCTTCCTGTATTAAGAGCTCCATATCATCAAAATTGATTCACAGCCTCTTAGGTCAAATTTAAGTAACTGGCTGGATACAAAAAGGAATCAAATGCTTTATTCAGTGAGGCATACAACACCTGAGTGATGTATAGGAGTCTGTGGTCAGCCTGTCAATTTTATTTTGGGAGATTATTTTTTTTTTTTTTTGGAAGGGGGCTGTATCAGCATGCAAACATCATTTAGGTCCATCACTGAAAGTATGAATTTGAACAAACAGGGTTCTGTAGAATTCAAATTTTGGTAGCATTACCCTAGAATGCACCACCCCTCAGGTCTGAATATACTCCAGTAAGGAAGACTAATTTGAAGACTACTGGTTTTATCACTAGTCCAAATGGAACTTCACCATCAACACTTACATTCAGAGCCATCCTCTTCAGTAGCAGCCTCAATGTCAGTGCCTTCTGAGATGCAGTCTGTCCTCTCTTCTCGTCTCTCTTGTCCTATCCCTTCTATCCTCTCTTGTCCACTGTTTTGTAATGAGTTATCTGCATCCTGTCTCCCCACACTGTTATAAGGTTCTGTTGGCAGAAGGAAAATAAACATTATCACATACACAAAAGTAGATTCTTTTTCAACATAATTAAGTATAAATCAATAATACATTAAATGGAAGTATTGACAGATCCTCAAGAAAGTAATGATAGAGTAGTTTGTAGTTGTAATAAACAGAGATTATACAGATTACTTAAATGGGAGAAAGTAGAGGAACCAGAATAAGAAGAGCTTTAAGTTTGATCCAATAATGTTCCCTCTGTAAATACTTGTCATATCAGCAAACAGTTCTCAGTCAATAATCACACAATGACACAGACCACTTCACCTTCATCCCCTGGAAATAAAAGTTCTCAAACACATTAAGGGATAGTTTTATCGTCAAGCTCCATGTCAAAATGTCTTATATCTTAGGTTCATCAAGGCCTTATGAATTAGATACTGAATGAACATCTTGTGAGCTTCTGTTCTCTAATTAACTAGTTTCTATAAGATATACCAAAGCATGCATTGAGTGATGACACTCATATTCTGCTTTTGAGGTCACCACTTAACACCCCCATCCCTTGCAAAGTAGTACAGTATTATCCAATTCTTTATTTCAGAGAATCTGTGGTAGTTGAAAGGCCCTTGTTCTGCACTATACTGCAGCCACAGTACACTAAAGAAAGACCCAACAATTGACAGTCAGTAATCAAAAATCCTCCAAAAAACCAATTCAAATACCACTTCTTTCCTACTCTACTCAAAATATCATGTATGCTGATTGAATATCAATGGCTGAATTGGCATCCACTTTAATACCAACTTGAGCAGGTGTGTTGCAATATGCACTTTTTGTGAAATAAATTCAAGAATACTCAAAGATTAAGAAGTACTTTTCATGAGCCTCAAGAGGCCATTTGAATTTTTTAATTTCCCACTTGTACATCACACGCAAACACACACACACACTCCACTTTTTGGTAGACAGGAAACTAGAGCACAAATGGTCATGCAGTATGATAGTGCAGAGAATAATCATGACCCAGTTTACAAAGATCCATTGCTATATGAAGAACAAGCATTTTGGGAGAAGGCAAGGGTGAAATTAAGGTTGGCTGAGCCAAAAGACACTTTAAGTCAAAAGCCTCCTGATTCCCTGGTTTTGGGATGAACCAGAAACCACTAAACATTTACCAACAACAGCAATGTACAAGTAATGACATAATTTACCTTCAAATAGGTGTACAGCCTGTAATGATACAGCTAACATTTTGATCAAAAAGTTTTTCTCCCAAGAAGCTCACTGCCTGCAAAGCTTTACACACATAACTGGTAGTTGTCAAGGGTTGCCTACTTTGTGAATCTTTCTTGAGATGTATGTGTGGCCTCTATTAATAATGCATGATGTGTATTGATTTCTGAAACGGTGTAATAACATCCATTTCATAGTCTTGAACTAAACAAATAAGCACAACACAAATAGTTCTATGGCATCACTCTGCATCATGACATGAACTAAGCTAGGTTTGTTATGAAGAATACAACAGCATTTGTTCATGTCTTTAGCTTCTTTAACTCAAATTATTACATGTCTTCATTAGGGAAGCCAAATAAAATCACCTAAGTTGGGATCATTTTCCTTTTTTTAAGTTTCCTTTCAAATTTTTCTATTTTTTATTTCTACTAAGGACAGATCATCCCAATGACAGGCTGGATGCTTACTTTATAGGATTTACAGGACTTGTACAAATCCTGAAACCTCTAGAGGTCACAATATTTGTTCTCCCTGAGTAAGAAATGGGTGAATAGAATCACTTGCCTAGAGTGTTGTCACGTGCCAAATACAGTATAGGAATGCTCAAAAATTCTTTGGGGTATCTATTCAGAGGGGAGAAATAAGTATTAAGCTGTGAGTGTGGCTCTTTGGGGTTGTTTAGTTTTTTTTTTTTTTTTTTTTTTTTGGATGGGAGGTGGTTATCTTGATCTTTTTCTTACTATTTTTGCTAAACTAAAGGCGAAGGACCAAAATCCTGAATACAGTTTAATAATAGCACCAAAAGTCAAATATTAAACTGGTGATTCCAGTAACAACAATGCCTCACGCATCATGCTTTGAATCCTTATGAAATGGTCAATAACCCTATAAACTAAATCAGTTAATTACCTTCAAATCTTGACAAGAAATGCATACCATATTCATTCTCTTGACTTATGATAGGTGAGGACCTGTTATCATGCAGCAGTTGATTACGTGGTACAAAGTAACCTGTGAGATGAATTGTTGCTGAGGAATAAGAAAAGGAAGGACCATGTGATACTTAACAAACACAATGATCCAGTGGCATGTTGAAGGGAACAGGTGGGATGGGGGAGGGTTCCCACGACTGCAAAGACATTGATGGCACCAAGTCATAATGCCATCACTTGTTTTGGTAGTTTCCACTTTTTCTCAAGGTGGTGGTTTAATACACAATATTCCACACATTAACTTCCATACACCCTTTCTTACACAAAGAATTCTTAATAAAATCCCCACTTAACAACATTCCCACCCTCTGGAGAGTACTTACTTTCATATGTTTATTCACATGTTACAAATTCTATACACCAAGTTTTGTTTTAAAATAAATTTATGTTCAAGAGCTTCCCTATGCAACCTCCTTTCACCACTCAGTTGCATACAGACCTGGTTTTTGTAATTGTGTCAGACACTCACTAGCTGAAGAATGTCACATTTTGGGGCATTTTAACCGTTGCCATTTCAATCATATTGATTGTGAAAACCTGTGTATACACACATTATTTGCAATATAATCATTAACTTCCAACATGCTGATGAGAATTGGTTTTTCCATAATAATGACTCCATTGTGCAATGCAAAATGGAAAGCCATAGCCCAGACTCAGCAGCAGTCATTTGTTCCCATCAGCCCATGAGGTCAGTTGCAGAGCTATTCACTTGAATAAACCTTTTGGGTTCCTAGTCTACATGAAATGTCAGAGGTAAAACAATGAAAATTGCAGGTAGACATAAGAAAATACCATAACTCTGGCATAAAACACAGGCCTATTAGTAAAGAATGGGTAGTATTAGCATTCTGGTAAATTAAGTGATACTAGTACAGGATGAATACAAGGAATATCAGTCAATGCAATATCAAATCCCAGCAAAAGGTGTAACATTCTATAGCACAGCTAGCTGTTCTGAAACTGCATGGGAGCAAGTTTCTTAACAAAAGATAGAAGAAATAAAATTAGTAATCCACATGGGAAGGCATTTTTGATCACGATGATATAACTGTTATGACTATATATATATCAACAAACCTCGCCCATCAGCACTAAAGACAACTCTTTCTCCATCACCAAATACAAGATCTAAAGACTGTTGATACAACGAACCGTGAACAAGAGTGCAGAGAACAAAGTCAGAGAAACCTCTTTTAACTTTGACTTGAGTAACACCAGCAGCTGTGAAAAGATCCACCAAAGAATAACCAGTTTGTAAGCAGTACTTCAACACCAATGCAAAATTCTCACTAACATGCTATAGAGACACCAGTAAAGCTTTCCTGTTCTAAACTAATGTTGTATCTCAGTCTGTCCCAACAGCCAAGGCCAAAGGGTGCATACAATAACAACTCCTTCCTTGGTGGAGTAGACTCCACACAAGACAAACAAAAGCTGAATGAGACTTTTTGATACTTTGAGGGTCTGTCAACAAGGCTCTGTTTCAGACTGACTGAGAAAGAACAGACATTATAGTTCATATCTGAACTTTAAAGGGAAAATGCAGTCACCTCAATCAGAGTTTGTATGCCCCATCACTCTAGTTCATGAATGACCTATTTTCATCATGTGACAATATTTTTGTCAGTAAATTGTGAAATTCAAGAATTTCTACTTGCTTTATAACTATTGTTTGTAATAGTTATGTTAAAAATGTCTTCAGAGGTGCTTGTAATGCAATATCAGATTTGCAAGAGTTTCCTGATTTTAAAAAGCAAATTTTAGGGAGACTGCCTATTACCTTTAATGTCAAACAGGCATAGTTGCAAAATGCTCAAGGTGAATTATTTTTGAATAGCACAAAAAGTGACCTAAAAGTATGCTTTTTCTGTCTAACTTAATATATTCTGAACCTACCTACACACAGCAGTCCTTCTTCCTCATCTGTAACACATGCTCACATACTGGGGGAGAAACCTTGAGATGGTGAGACCCTTATAACTGGTGGTGAGACATGAGTACCCTGATAATTAACATGAGGGGGAAAACATACCCTTTACCCCCTTCCAATCCCCTTCCACTTCCCACCCCAACATCTCAGAACTAACTCAAAAAACAGATATTCTGCTATTAGGTCATTTCACTTCAAATCACCTAATTTGACACAAAATTGTTGCTCGACCAGTTAAAAAATTCCCAAAATATTTGTGTAAATTGTCTGTCATGAAAAAGCATTCTTTGAAAATTTTTGCTAAATTCTTTAAATTTTGATGGATTTAAAATCCCTTGAAATTTAGCAAATGGGCAGCAAAATGACATTTTGGATTTTTTGTGAAGTTTGAGGTCTCATTTCTCAGCAAATACATATCCCACCAGTCTGTAATGATACTAACTTAATGAGCCTAGCCCAAAGACTTCTGTAATATGAAGCCTTTTAAATGTTGTTTTGGAGTCATGGCTTCTTAAAATGGCCAAAATTTGCATTTTTGACTATTACCACCACACATGGCCAAGTTTAGGTATCAATATCTCCGTAAACATTATACCTACATCCCTGTAATTTTTGAAGGTAATTATCTAGTACACAGAGAATACAGAATGCCGTTTGTACTGATTTTCTGTGGTGCATTTTTTTAGGAATGCTGCTTTAAAAATTCCATTTTGCACAGAACTGCACCAGACAAAGCATTTTGGGAGACATGATTATTACTGATGGAGTCATGAAATCTCTGGGAGTTTTTTTCTTTATCATTTGTACTTGAGATACAAAGTTCCTACAACATACAAAGTTTCATAATTCTAGGTATTTCTTTTCTTTATCAGCTTGCAAAGTGGCTTGGTTGCACAAGATGATACATCTTCGGGGTCAGAAAGGTCAAAGTTAAAAAAATCTGATAACTTTTTCTTTGAAAGATATGTCTATCCCCAACATGATATGCAAATGTTCTGAGGGTTAAATTCCTAGGTTTCCTTTATTCTTCAGCAACAAACAATTGCATTTTCTTGTACCTTCATAAAGAGAAGGCCACCATACTGCCCTATTCTAAATTACCCATCGTGTTTATTTAGGTTTTAAAAATATGGAAAGTATACGTAGAACAAACGCAATATTTCCCATTATCAAAGACCTAGAATTCATGAACATTTAAACAATATTTTTACCTAAAGCAGCTTTGCTATCCATTGCAGCCATTGATACATGGAAGCTCCAATCAACTGTCTTGACATAGTGCCGCCCTGGCTCCAACGTCAGACCTGTAATAACATGAAAGTATTATCAAAGCAATGTTTTGATGACAAAACAGGCCACAAAAAGAGAAGCCAACATAAGCAACATTACAGTTCCCTTCAGTACCTTAAAAATAGAACATTCTGTTGTTATGCTTGGTGCTCAGCATAAGCAATGGAGTAGGGAAAACAAGCTAGTGAGCCACAACTGGAAAAAAGGCCGTGGCCGGCCTGACTTAAACCAATTGGTTAGAAACTCAGCCGGAAAACCTCATCTAACTAACTCACCCTTCAGTACATATGCAGTTTTTTCAGAGTGGACAGTAGTAAAATTGTAAATTTAAATAAAATTATCACACTGTGCGACAGATTTCTTGACCTTTCTGTTCCATAGGCCATACCTGAATGGAACTGTATAGGTGCAGTGATTTATGCCATCTATGGTATGATTGTGAACTCACCAATATTTAAGAGGCTGATCAAATGATAAAATAAAGCACATCAACGTACAGCTCATGTACAATGCAGATAGTGAAACTTTATCTAATGACTTACTGTAATACTAAAATAAAATGCTGTATATCAACTAAGCAATACCAATTTGGAATAAATGTATTATATTTAACATAAATTGCTAGATTTTTACAGTAAATTTTGCCCATTTATTACTGAAAAACATACCAATTACAATGAGAGAAAAATGTAATGCGTATGATGCAGATATATTCATCAGGTCAAGTACTGATTGCACCCACTACCAATTCTTTTTACAATTCTAAGTCTATGGACTTATATTTTACACTCACATGTATACACTTCATGTGCGCACGCCATGGAAAACACAAACTGTGCATGACAACTGATTTTAAGAAGAGAGTAGCCATAGTCTAGGAAAGCAAATTAGAAAAAAGTGGAGCTCATCTTAAGTTTGAGAAGTTTATCAGTACCAAGAGATCTAGTGTTAAGCGTGAATGATACCCTTCAGTCCTACAACCCATTGGTCTGTACAGTACATGTCATAAGTCCCATGGCCTGCTGGTCCTACATCCCTTTACTCCAAGGTTATAAAGTTAACAATGGACAGACAACCTCTCAGTCCTACAACCAATTCAGTCCTACTACCCACTGGTTTTGCAATTGAAAATCCCTTTGGTGCTAAACTCATGGACCTATCCAGCACTTAAGCAATACAGGACAACTTTTTAAGTTCCATCACTTGTAGTAAAGAATGGGTTGTACAAAAGGGTGCCAATGAGCTCTAGTACCAACTGATTGTCAGACAAATGGCCTTTAGAACATTAAGGATGGGCCTTACCACAAATGCTATCCTGATTTGCAAATGTCTTTACCCCCTCTGTAAGTTGAGCGAATGCTCTAGGTAGTACTGTACACACAAGTCCTTCTCTGTCATTAATAGGTTCTGTATAGTAGTGACCTGCCAACCTACCGTACAATAAACCAAATTTGTACCTTATATGCACTTATAAAATCATCAAAATTTCCCATCAAAAAGTTTCCAAGATGAGAAAATATCCATGACATCTAAGTATAACATTTACTTACCCCAAAACATGGCTGCTTATGCCAGTTAGAACTTGAAAATTACAAGGACTTTTTATACAATATTGTATATCCAAGAAGACCTCTGCATTACTGACCAAAGTTCAGAAAGATAATCTCCAGTCTGTTACAAAAACTGGCCAACTAGCTGTAAACTCTTCAGTTTACTTAGTCACTGATCCAGAAAATGAAAGTCCTCTCTTCTGTCTGCAACAAAGAGAAAGATTCAAAATGCCAAAGTTACTCTATTTTTACTATAATTACTTTAAATAACTTTTGTTTAAGGTACTTTGATTGACCACTTGACACTGAAAACAATGGCTCTGGCTTTTGCAGCAGACAATGTGGAATGTTAATAGTACAATGTACAGTAGCTGTCTATTCTTCAGTTTATAACTTAACTGACCAGTAGTCAATATTAAAAATAAATTTTCCAAATTTGATACAGAACTTTTTGCAAAATGAATCCAATCCACACGACACATGTACAATTAATATGCCTGTAATATGTGAACTCGCTCCTTTATGAAACAATAGCTGAAAGAACATACGTTTCCACAATATGTAGAACATAAACATGTATAGTTCAAAGTAAAAACAGTCTTTCCTTCCCATACATTGAGCTGTGTATCCTTTCAAACTGCCATATCCTGCATTATTTCCCTTCAAGTTCTTCCTGTGTGTGATCCAGGTGGGGAAATTACCACTTCCTTCTGGAAATTTGGAGAGCTCAATCTAATTTCCTGTTTTGTGATATATGGTTTCTTAATGCAGTGTTCAATGGCAGATGAAGGATAAATAACAGTAACACAATTAACATGAAATTTGAATCCAAGTTTGAAAATGACAGTTTCACACCTTAGGATTGAGACAGATGAGACAGAAAAAATATTTGCTCTTGGGTTTTCTCTTTTTGAGATAGAAGTAAAGGAGGAAGTGCTGAAACTACAAATAATATTTTGTTTACAGTTAGTTTGTTAGATGGGTTTTAATGACACACCAACACGAATGTGTTATATAGTGTCAGCTAGGTAAAAAGGGAATGATGGGGGTAAAAATCAACTAAAAAAAAAAGCAAAGATGGGGTAAAATTCCACAAAAAATGTCTGAACAAAAGCAAATGCGGGAGTCATGTTAAAATTTACCGTAAAGCTTACTTTCCTTGAGAAAGCCCAGAACAAGAGAAGGGTCAGTGTGCTTGAATAACGTTTCCAGGTTTGGCACAGTACAGTACTTCTGATGAATATGGGAGTATTTGTAACAGTCAACGAGAATGTGACTAACGATGACAGCACAATCACATGGGATACAATATGGTCTCTCATCCCTGTGGAGTAAATATGCATAGGTAAGTGTGACCGATGTGTGCCCTAGTCTGTACTAAATCATCTCTCCGCTTTCTGGGGGGTGTATTACCTACAGTCCCGACCGTTGGTTTTATTCGGTGCAATATTTTGTTTACAAATGTTCTTGCTGTCAGTGTGGGGTCAACTCATCCAATATATGCATACAGTTATATCATATACAAATTTATTACTTGATCAAACCACACACTTGTATTAAGTGCTTACAGTATAAGCTTTGACAGATTTACATGCACTATACAGTAAATGAGAATGAGTCCCTATTGATGATGACAATTGAGCAAATTTTAAAATTCAGGCCATCAATGCTAATGCAAAATTTATGACAAAGATATTCACCTGTCTCCTAAAAGCATTTTGGTTTGAAAAATTATTGTAGTGCATGTGTGCGCTACAATCTTGGCGTTTCACAACAGGCAGGCTACCCTACATGACTGAACATTGAAACTTGAAGTTCCACACTCTTTCGGTCCGTTTTTACTACCGGTACTACCACTGTTCAGGCAGTTTATGTTAAGCCTGTCCATGATTTGTCACCGCTTTCTTGCACACATTCTAAATTTGTCCAGAGTTCAGAAAGAAATTTTAGTTGAATGTGCGTTTGCTTTCTCATTAATACAATAAGAATACAAACTTGAAATTCGCAAACGAAGTAATCAGCAGATGAATTTATCGTAAAGTTAAATGTGATGCGAGCTGGATGTGGGTGCCGTATAGCATGCCGAGTATATAGTGTGCCACAACGTGTATGCAGTTACACAGAGTTGATCCCAACACGATTGCCTACACAATTCCAATGCGACTATGAACAGAGAACTGAGTTGATTATGAACAGAGTTAATTTGTTAGTTAAATGAGGTTTTAAGGCTCAGTTTGTAGCCAATTGGTTTAAGTCAGGCTGGCCACGGCCTTTGTACACTGCATTAACGAAACAGCAATTGGGACGGAACTCTACAGGTGCCGTGTGGTGAATGTGCTGGCCACAACGCGTAGTTAGAGTTGATGTGATGCCAACACGAGTGCCTTCACTGTTAAAACACTGGGCACGTTTTTGGTTGAGTAAAACGTTTTGGTTACATGTTGGTCAAACTTTGCAGATACACATTTATTGCATTATCCATTCATTGGTCAAAATGGTGATAAGCTTGCTTTCAACGGTTGCATTCAACGATTAATTGCTAATTAGCATAATATTTGCTTAAAGTTGGGCAAATCGTTGGCGACAGGTTTTGCATAGACTTGACTGAAATTAGCATCACATTTCTCCTAATTATGAGCCACTGTTTCGATGATCTGAAAAATCCTTTTGAAATATTAGACATTTGCAATCCTAGTACATTCCATTTGGCCACAAAATCAGGCTCTATTTCCCAAAAAAGTGAAAAAAAAGTACTTTGAACTTTGAACTTCAAACACACCGTGACGTTTGTGTGAGATTCGACATTTGTTATGTAGCGCCGAACTGATATCCAATGAGAGTCCTGAATTTTGGGTATTCTCTATCACATCCAGAAGGGCGTTTATATACTAGCTTTCGAAAATTTTTCATTCATAAACGCACATGTATGTGGCTAGTGTTTTGCTACGCATGCAACAACTGCTAGTTCTCAATTGAGTCTGGTATTATTAATTATGTAGTGATAGAAGTACAAAGCATCGAAGCATCATTTGACACAGACAGTGCTTTTTAAACCTCATTGTTTTGGACATAATGGATAAAGATGAAATGCCAAATCAATTAGACGAAGGCTTTTGGATTTATGGTGGGTTGCTCTGACCTGAAATTGAGCCTCTCAGTCTAAGTGCATGCTGTACACATGTCGTAAAGTGTCACGCTTTAGTTTACATGGAAAATATTGAACAGGGTAAAATTATTATAAAAACGACATTTTGAACAGACTTCTTACAGCTCCAGATACCAGTAATTCGTTTATAACTACAAAAGAAAGCTAAATAGGAACTAGAGCACCAATGGTGCTGAAGCTCAAACCTGCAACCAGGGTCCCTTGACTCTAGTGTTTATTAACTAATAAAAGCATCACATGACTTTAAATGACCTCACTGACTATGACCAAAATT
>WURT03647842.1:1981-13551 GCA_009936505.3 Holothuria glaberrima | reverse complement strand
TTGTTTTAGGGTAGTTTGCCAGGGTCTTACTTTTGTAAGGTAAGGGTATATGTACAGTAAAAGCAGGTAAGAATCATGCCCATAGATTCTTGTCAAGTGGTCATGGGGCATTCTCTGTAATCTTTCACGTATCGAAGTAACTGTTTTAGACTTGCTCAAACCCCAGCAGTATCATCTCACCCATTTACCCTAATTTTAATTATAGTTGTGTTAGTAGTAATTATATCTGTCACTTTCAGAGTTCACTTGTACTCTGTCACACCTATCCAAAGACAGGTGTACTGTACACCAAAG
This sequence comes from Holothuria glaberrima, assembly GCA_009936505.3. Lineage (NCBI taxonomy): Eukaryota > Metazoa > Echinodermata > Holothuroidea > Aspidochirotida > Holothuriidae > Holothuria > Holothuria glaberrima. Next base: position 13,257 of record WURT03647842.1, on the reverse strand, counting down.
GAAACTTTCAAGTTAATATTAATTTCCTGGTGATATGTCACAACTTTGTTCCTCTGTGAGGTCTTGCTGCTATTTATGTCACCACACACTTGTCTATTTGACCGGCATTGATGCACATGTGTGGTATTTGATCAACCAGTGCTAATTAAAGAAATAGACTGCTAATTATATCAAGGATAATTACAACATTTTGTTTTATATTTGGTTTAAAGTATATCTCTCATTCCCATTTCTGTGCCCTGTTTGTATCACCTGATCTGGAGTAATAATACTTCCAAGTCTTTACTGATATTACGGATACTTACAAAAGTAAGCTTTTGACGTTGTGTTTTCTGGAAATACTTGGAAAATTTTTGACAACCAGCCAGGTGTTTTTACATCTTCTGACATGTGACTTACACTAAACGTGTATGTAAGTATTAATAGGTTGTAAGGTGAAGCCAGGAACTGAGTTTGTCATGCTGCATTTCCCTTTTAAAGGTTTCTTTAAAGTAAAATGCTTAAAAATTTCAATTTATCCAAAGGATATGTCATATCTGTGATTGGTTGTATTGTTGAATGCCACACCCTGCCGTGCCCCCAATATGTTGTATTCTGCCCTTCTACTGAAAAATGAATGATTTTAATGATGCTGTATAACTGCTGCAGTAAAGCCTAGACTTGTTCTGTTCCACAAGTTTGGAATCAAGAGGTACTGTACTGCTTATACTGAATTGTATTCTGAATGAACAGTTTTGGAATCAAAATTCACATTATGTATATGTGTTTTCATAGTCATATGACTGTCCTTATGTTAAGTTTATTCCTTCTGTTAACACACTCACTATTCATGCCCCAACACTTAAACTTAACTAAAATCTTTCTGATTGAAAAAAAAAATATATGTGAAAAAAAAAGACAGCAAAATGAGAAAATTCAGTGATAGTAATAAAATTGAAAAATTGAAAATAAAATAAACCAGAAACAAATACAGATTTGTGAGAAATCTAGGAATGTTTAAATGATTCTAGAGGGCTTATATTTTTTTTTACAGTACTTTAAGGGCTTATATTTTTTACAGTATTTTATATAGTAGCAGGGGCTTGTAGAGGCCAGTTTTATGTGACTGTTCCATCTGTAGTAATTGTAGTAATCAGAACTTCAATGTGTAATTTCAATAGAACTTCACACTTTGGGGGGCTTGAATCTACAATCAATTGGCCATTAAAGTGCATGTCATGGGCCGCAAATGGCTGGAAGGCCCCCATTTGAGAACCTAAGGTGTATAGACATTTAGTGACTTTCTAGATAATATGCTTTTTTATGGTCTGTAACCTAAGAAGTTATCGTAGCTATGAGCAGATCTATGGAAACTTTCATCTTTTTAGCAACCATGAAAAACATATTTTTGTGGAGTTGTATAGAATCTTATAGTAATATATAAGTTTTTGTGATATTTTAGAGGTAAATTTTTTGCAATATTTTGGAGATATATTCCTTATGAATTTTTTTTCATGTCAGTCAACCTAAGACTAAAGTGGGATAATATCTTACTATATCTTGCATACTGTTATTCAAAGCATGCTATAAGATGTATCCCTTACTTGATGAAAATTTTTCAACATGTATTTCTGCAAACTTCAAGGAATCCTCTACTGCTGCAGAATGGCCTGAGAATTAAAAGGCATCAATTTTAAAATGGTTCCTTCTACTATAAATTTGTTAAATGTGACAAAATTTTACAAAATTTCAGTCGTGTGTGCCCATTGTGCAAATATTCTGTCAACAAGCTGATAGCAGGGCTTAGGCTTCAAAATTATTCAAACATACAGGAAATCAGAAATGGTAGCAAGATTAAGGTCTGCTTATTCACTATAATATGTTTCATTTTTACTATTATAGACAATTCTTTGTTTCATTGTAAAATTTATAGCCTCGCTAGACTGTGTGGCATGTATGTTTTGATGGAAATGAAAAGTCACCAAACTTGATGGCGTCTCCAAACATTATCGACATTCATTTGCAACGAGTGTTGTCAATTTGATATGCTACTCTTTAAAACAAAAAAGATTATTCAGGCCAGTATTTGTCTTTTTTTATGACTATTTTACATAAAATCCATCAAAAATGAGGCTGGCGATCCCCTTTTATTATTGGATTGTCCCTTTACTCATGAGTGAGCATTTTTATTGTCTTTACTGAAGGAAAAATGGAATAAATAAACAACCGTATTCAGGGGAGATATACCTTGAATGACCATAAGTCTATCATTGGTATGTAAGGGATGTTCCTGCAGCCTATCAAAATATCTTGCCTTCATTATAGAATCATGTTATAATACTGATGCGGCCAAGAGTGGATCAAAATAATGCATTTTTTTCTTTGCAAACAGAGCACAAATAAGCAGGATTGTTTAATAAGTACTGTATCTTTAAACAGTATAGCCCTTCTCCTGTACTGTGTCTTTTTCAGTTGGCCCTGTTGTCACTGTCCCAATGTGGTTCAGGCTTCAGCATTGTAGCTTTATTTTTTTTTTTTTGAAATTAATGCACTGGCCAGGGATTGCTGGGGAGTGGGGGCAGAGTGGAACAGGAAGGGGAGAGAGGAGTAGGGGAGGGAAAGGTAGGAAGAGTTTATGGAAAGGAGGGTAGATGCTTTGGCAAAAGGAAGGGGTAGATGATTGGGGTTTAAAGGTAGGTGGATAGTTAGGGAGTTGGGAAAACTTCCCAAATCCATATACTGTATGCATGCCTATTATTGCTAAGGAAGTTAACTCATTGGATCTCAGTTTCAATAAACAATCCCCCCCCTTAATTTTACTTTATAGCTGACTTAATAGGACTTACTTGTTTACTGTATTTTTGGAAGTGTAATTAAAGGATACATTTTTTTAATCATTTTCAAGGGTAAAACACTAGATATTTATAATAAAATAATTTATATTAGGAGCAAAGCAAAAGAGAGAAAATGCAGAAAAATTAAATGTTCAAAGCTTGCTTTAAAAGATAAGTTTGAATTTAATAGATCTATACAAAAGTGCTTACAGAGGAAAACCACATGAGTTAACTGGTAGGGGTAATCTGAGTGGGGACCTGAGCCACTGGGAAATCATTTTCATAGTATTCATGATGTTTAATCTGACAGGTCCATAAACAGCTCTTGTGTACAGTATAAGATGCATTCTACTCAAAAATTTTCAATGGTAGGGCATTCAACTCTCCATTTTTTTTGGTGCCTTCTTCTTGTCTTTTTCTTTTGTTTTCTTTTTAAATGTAGATAAATTCTAAAAGAAGTTTAAAATTTACCATTCCAATCAAGTTGTCAAGCATGCATGAACTCAAAAGTTGATCAAATTGCTAGATCCAATCTAACCATTTTGACCAATTTGAGATGACATAAAATGATGAATTGTTTGGCAAATAAATTGCTTCCTAATTATGAGTTAAACCGTTTTTTATCTTTTTACTGTAAATTTGCACTTCCTGCTTATCCAGTGAGGCATCTCTGCAGAAACGCTAATTTATTGCTTGTACAGCTTAACATAAAAAAAAGAAACAAAAATTTTGAGATTTTCAGTATTGCTGTCTTTTCTTTCCATATGTGCAATCACTGTTAAAAAGTGTGATTAAAAAACTGATTGCTTGTAAGATGTGACACTTGAGATGCGATTTTGGTGGAAGACGGAAAGGCCATTCATTTGTCATATTACTAGATTATTATCACATAGTTGTGCTCCCTCCAGAAATGTGTATGCAGCAATTCTCATTTGCTACAGAATCTAGTCACTTAATTCTTTTAATGATATAAGTCAAAACTTTTTAACAATATTTTCAGTAAAAAGCCACTGTCCTTTTTCAAAAAGGTTGACGTTGCTACCTGAAATAAGTTTTACATAAAAGTGATTGAGTATGTTAAGTGTAATGTAAGATTTGCACTGTTGGGGCAATTTTTACCTATTTTATTTATTTTTTTGTTTAGTTCCTAGTGTGCACCAGTAGAACATCTAGGTCTTTATATGATATAAACTGGGTCATAGCGCCACTTTGCACACATCTAAACAGTTTCCAATCAACGTAATGTTCTCTTCCATGTTGCTGCTAGAAACTCATGAAATCACCAATGTTTTATCAGGATTGAGTCGTCTGCTCGACATGTAAAATTGCTGTCTCCAAAAGCTAAACCTGTCCACCCTCCTACACTCTTGTACTTTTTGGGCGCGAACAATTATTTTTAGACACCATGCTTTAAAGTGAGTGATTCCAGCCAGTGCTCATGGCTATTTAGCCTATTTCTCTAATTAGCCAATGTTCCTAATGAATGGCATGAAAGTCTGCTCTAGCCCTGCCGTTCTCTGACTTGAATTCCGTATGTTGTGTTTCTTCTTCGTGTTCACCTGATGGGGCCCCTTATGTATGAGAGAGGTCTATGGTTAAAGTTTCCGTGCTGACATATTGGCAGTCGTGTCTGCTTGAATGTCACGCATGCTACAAGGGCACCTCCTTTTGGCAAGCTTCCAGGTTGCTTCAAATTTTTAATTTTCATAGAGCCCATTTTTGTTTCTTGCAGAAAATTGACTCAATCTGCTGTTGAAGCTGGTCCCTGGGACCTCTTCAGGGACTGCATTCCTCCTTCAGATTTTTATATTTAAGGATAAAATATTTTGCTTCCAATTTTTATGTTCCAAATGTATGGTTAAGTCACTAATTTTTGTTTCATAGTTTAATGTACAAAATCTTTTTCCTGGTATTTTATCCTTCAGTATGACAGATTGTGCGTAGTCTGTTTTATAAAATTAATTTGTGCAAAATTCTTATTTTATTTTTTCTGTAGAAGCTTATTTGTTGGCATAAGCAGCAGGTTCCATGCATCAATACTCTTTTTGTGAAGGTGGGGGGGAGAGCTGTTTTAGTGAAAATATTTACCTTTTCACTGAAGTTTCTGGAAACCAATTTAAATTTGATAGAATCTATAAAAACCTTAAATTAGCACTTGGTTTCTAGGGACATTGTAACATCTAGTTAGAACTAAGAAACACATAGTTTTGTGCCTTTTCTATGTAGTAAAACTATTCTTACATGTGTTTCAATATAGTTCTGTTGCTTGTAGTTAACCCACACTGTACAGACCTTAAATGGTTGTAACCACAGAAAATGTAAGGTAACAGCTTTTTATATGTGGTGAGTAATGACAGTGTAAGCTACAGATTCTTTACCCGTACTTTACTCATCTCCCCCTCCCCTTTACCCTCCCCTTTACCCTTCTCCTCCTCCACTCATAGTACATAAAAACGTTTGCTTGTAGATCATGCTGTTGCCATGTAGCACTTGTGTTATGATTAGCCACAGGGTGTGTATGCTTTAGTCAAGATATACTAGATGTAGCAATTGAAATGACACAGAGATGGAAAGGTTAAAAAATAACAAAGGATAAACAGTTCATTTACATACTTTAGTTCCAAATGCCTATATACATTGGGAAACAAGATATATTTTTTTTAAGGGGCAGAGCTTGATCATTCTTTTGTGCACATACTATTTCAGTAGAACCCCACAAAAGTCAAATGAACATGTTTTTTCCAATTGTAAGTAAAGCTCTACATACCATGACCAAGTAGGGGAAATATTGCATTTGTGGTAAAGGAAACATTTATATCTTTAAAACCATGATTTTCATGTAAAGATTTACAAGAAGTACTTCAAAGTAATGTAGCCAGGTAACTTTATTTAAAGAAATTATTCTCTAACCAAGGAAAGTGCTCTATAGGTCATCAAAACTTTGCTCCCCAAACTTTCCAAATGCCATATCTTTCATACTTCTTCACATACAATTTTTAGGGAAGAAGAGTATTGTCAATTTTTATTGGTGAAACTGAATGGTTTGACAATGATACAAGATAAAATTGCCTGCCCCATGCTGATCTAAATTCTATTTAAGCAATATGAAAGTACTGTTTTATTTTAGGGATGTATACCTAACTCGATCATCCCCACTGTTTTAACCCTGTAGATAGAAAGAGAGAGATGAGACTTACAGCAAGTCTAAACATGCATCTGCAGGCGGTATGTGTAATCTTTAATACTTTCTGAGGAAAAGTTAAAGCCAGGATCTGTTTAATGTTGACCCATGCACATCCGTTCCCGTCATCAGTGAATGTTTGCTTATGTCATGTTAGCTCCATGGCATGCTGAAGAATCAAATCACATCAGTGTGGGGCCAGGAGGATGGGAGAAATAGCAGTGTTTGTCTTGTGTCACTAATTGGTCGCGAATTTGATTGTATTCAGGCTGGTAAACTTGGTACAGTGGTATGTCTTTAATTATGAAATGTCCGACTCACAGAGTTGACCCAATCTCACGTGACTACATCCCTCAAAGATGCAATTTTTGTCTTTACAGTGTTTTGTTTGTAAAACATTGAAGGTCACAGGAAGGGGGTCCGGGAGGGGTTGTTATTATATGACGTGAAAAATACGTTGGAAATTAAGTCAATTCAGGTAATTCACTATGAAGGTGTTCAAATGGATTGAACGGTTCATCAAAAAAATGGAAGTCCAGCAATGGTTGTTTAATCTTGAGATCTTGTTATAAATTATTTTTAGAGGTATTTTAAATGCCTATGTCAATCATCCTTGTTGAGCCAGGTCTGTTTAGAACGCTGCATAAAAGTTCTGTAATGCATTGGTGGTATACTGTAACATGTATGCACACTATGCACAAGATGTAACATTGTTGCCATCATGTTCCTTCAGTCAGCTTAGATGACTGTTAGTCATTTTGACATTTTAGTTGGGGTGAGGTGGTTTGTGTGGGGGGGAGGGTATTTTTAGGAGTTTGTTCCATTCTGGTTATTGTGTTCATAACAGTCTAATTAAAAAAATGGATCCTGTTTTCTCTACCATGGAGGAGTATTAAGAATATTGAACACTGGTTTCTATTATATTTGTGTGTGCTAACTTTTAGTACAGAACATGTGTTTTCTTCAGTTATGTTTTATGGGCTAATTCTTATGGATGAGTGTTGGGGTGGGGGGCGGTGGGAAGGAAGATGGGATGGGATTGGGGTAGGGAAGGGAGGATAGGATAGGGGGATAGGAGAATGAAATGGGGTGAGAAGGACAAATTATGTACAAGAATGTCTATAGTTTTGAGGTCAAAATATCAAATTGCTAATGATTACTTTGTGCATTGATGGTTTTTTTTTTTTTTTTTTTTTTTTAGAACAGTGTGCCTTTATTTTTGCTGTGGTCGACCTTCTCTCTCAATTCTTAAAATTGATATTAGTTACATTGGTAATTTTGTTGAAATGTTCTATCTAATAGGTTCAGACCAAATCTGAATTCAGTTTGCCAATCAACAAACCAGGATATTGCCTACTGTATCCCAGTGTTTTATAGTAAATTTCCTTCTAACAATTTAAGAGTAACATTGAGAGCTGGTAGATATATAATGATTCATCCCTTGTCTTGTGATATATCACTACACTGTACTGGATTAGAATATTTGTATGATAATACATTTTTTGTACATAATTTACTCTCTGACTGCATATAGTTGATCATGTTCTGAACTTCTCTCTCTGTGTTGTAAAAATTCAGATCCTGGACATATGTATTTTTGAGACTGTCATGCAGAACTACACACTGACTCTAATCTTTTGAAATATGAACATGTCTGCATGAGGCCACCTTTGAGCTCAAAACAGTTTCTTGACAAATACTTGGTTTTTTGACCAAACTTTTCCTTTTGGGAACAAACTTGCAGATGTAGTATTCACCTTGGTACAGATGAAAAAAGAATAAATAAAGAAAAAAAGGAAGAATAGGGTGCCAAAAGTTGTCTATAAGTACTGTCCATAAATTGAGAAATGTAGCCATTGCAAGTTTTACTTTAGACCAGTGTTTGCAAGTGGTCTAGGATTTAGGGAACTCCTAAGGCTATAAAATGTTTTGTATGAACTGTGTATGGATGTAATGGAAGACAAGTGCTGTGAATCACTATGAACATTAAATTAGTCGCTGAAAAGTAAGAAGTCTGTGCATGCTTTTGATTGATATGTTTGAAGTAAGATTGGAGGGAGGACTGTGAAGAAGTTGAGGGCCAGGTAGGAGGAAGGTGCTAAGGTAGCATTTAATTTTCAGTTTTGTAATCTACAAAACTCTTTGATGTAGTTATCTTTAATCCTGAAGGATACCTTTTGTTCCTGTTACATCTATTTGAAACCTGTAATTATGTGCTAAGGTAGCTGGTCCTTGTTTAATAACATAATGATATTTATGTCTGGCGTAGATTGTTGCAGAAATTACGAATCTGGAACATGTATGTTTAATCAGGGAGTAGTTAGGAGGGAGACACGACAATAAAATCTGCCAGATAATATGTACAAGAAAATGGTTTAATTCTTTTCAGGCAATATTTATTTGATTGACAGGTCTCTTTGTCCCTATTGTTAAGTCTCTGTTGACTAAGTTCTTTTCCAAGTAATTCCAAGACAAAGGTCATTGTTTATACATGCTTTTAAGTGAGGTTTGTTTCCACCAATTACCAAACTTAAATCAGGATTTTCAGTAAAACGACCATTTAAATAATGTAAATTACTAATGGTTTACCGATATTATGCCAGATGTGTTCCTCAGAGATTTGATGCCTCTCAAAGTTTTCTTTCGGAATATCTTAGTTCGCTAATTGTAAAAAAAAAAAATTTGGCAGAATATGGTTCAATTTGTGGTATGTTTTTTAGTCAATATTGGTTCCCAGTCCCCCGTGCACAGGTTCTCCTCTTTATACTCTTGCTTTGATGAGGGTAATCCCCTCTCGCCCCAAAACTGCACAACACAAACCAAACACATGCGTTGATAGAAATGTGTACATCTTACCGCCTGTTTACAAACACACAAAACCCTTGCCAGTGGTAAGGTCCTCAGGCTAGCATATTGTGAGCTTATAATACCCCCTGAGGCAGAGGTACAGAGGCTGGAACAGTCAATGGGGACAATGGGGACGTCTGACAAAAACGTTCTAGGGTGCCCTCTATACTTAGAACATGGTTTGATTGGAATTGGTACGTGATGCTATGCTACAATACAGTCACACAAGAAAAGCTTCCTTGATAAGAAATTTGTGAATTTTTCTGATGAATGATCTTTTCAAGTTCACTCAAGTTTGTCTTAAATTTTTAAACTCATAAACTTTTCTTTAATGCTTTTTTTCCTAAAACTAAAAACCAGACAAAACCATGCTTTTCACACTCAATACTTTGTCCTACAGACAGTTGGATTCACACATTTATACATTCTCTGTAGACTGAGGCCCTGTTATAGAACCATTTTAACCATTTTATGTGGACATTTTCTCTGAGGCAACAAAGTTTGTGATGGGCCATCGCATTGTTGAAGATTTTGCCATGTCATTTTGAAATCTTTTTAAGATCTATAGATAGTGCCTACAGCTCATGTAAAACTTAAAAAGTGTTCGTTCCCCCTGAGACATATACTAGCCGTAGAATGTTTCCTGCCATAACTAACGTGAGTTCTACACCAGACTCAGTTTCACATTCGAATGTTGGAGACTCTTGAGCTGGGAAATGACATGCAATTGGTCTGGTTCCAGAACAGTACCTGGCAAGATCACAATTCATTTGAAATTTGATTTCATCACTCCCCGAATGGTGACGATGGAGTCTTAGAGCTATTTACGAGGTGTGAAGGCTTGATGATGGTCTGCTCATGAAATGTAACACAGGGTAGAGGAGACAATCTTATGTAACTTATTACAAGAGTATGTACACACACTCAAAATGTGGGACTCAAGATGATCAAGGGGGGATGATCACTGTAGCTTGGAAGTGAACGTTTGGCATTAGGCTATTAGTATAGTATCCGTCAATATATTACTACTGTATATACATGTTCATCTTAGAAGTATCTTGCAAAGATTCTTGTCCATCTCTTGTTTGATTTTTTTCTTTTTCTTTTTTTGACTGATTTTTTTTCTTTTTCTTTTTTTGACTTCTTCCATGTAATTATGTGTACTTATTTTATATCTTTATGATTATCTTGCCACAATAAGATGAATACTGTACAAAGGAATCATATGCATGTTATGACCTTAAGTGGTCAACATGCATGGTACCTTATTGGAATATCCACACTGGACCCTGTTTTATAAATGTGACAGTGCTGACAACCTAAGAAAATTAAGCTTTATTTATACTTTTTCAATTGAAAGAAGCTTGGTCAAAGGGAAAATCCTGACTAGTTGGAGATAGATCAGGGAGTCTTTGCTGAAACAAGGGAGAGAGACATTGAACAGAGAAGAGGGGTGCCTGCAAGCCTCCTCCTATGTTTGAAATCCTTTTTGCCCTGACATAGGAGAGGGGTGAGGATAAGTGTAACAGGGCAGTCTATACATGCTCCATCCAGAGACATTTAAATTAAAATACCGCAGTCAACAGGCAGGTGTTGTTCGGTTTTAATTGTCTACCTAGAGTGGTTATACATGCATGAAATTGTCAACATTAAAAATTTTTTGTAAGAACCTAGCTGTCACTTAAAACCTTGACAATATGCTGATAAATTTTTGCTTACTGCCAACAGTTACTTCACTTAATTTTCTCTCTTTAAATTAATTCAGATTTTTGAATCCAAATTTGTGAAAGTTTGCTCAATTTTTATGTTATTAATTGTGCCTTATATCCTGAATTAAGTTCTGTATAATTGCCCACCCTGTAGCTTTGTACAATGTAGGTAAAATTCAGGTTGTATTACATTAATGACCTGGTGACCTACTTTCAGTAGTTTTCAAAAAATGAAGAGTATACAGATCCCTTTATACCAATTCAACAACTTTGTGAAAGGTTTGTCCTAAAGCTTTTTGGACAACTTACATTTTAGATTATAATCACATAGAAATTTCATATCTTGTATAAAGTTTGTATGTGAGTGCTCATACTGTGGGAATTATTTTAAATGCACAGTATAAATATTACTAACGGTAGTGGGAAAAAGTTAGGGTAGTGGAGGATTTTCTCTTGAAATCAACAAACTTGCCCTGTGAAGCTCATCCCTTTTACTGAATTATTATTAATCTTTCTTGTGAAAATAAGGAAAGTCTCCCCTCCCCCTCTCTGGACAAAATTATATTCCAGCAACAATTTGTAACCACTTCTGGTGTACATTGCAGTCAACAGCAAGAAAGCCAAAGTATTTCTCACATTGAAGGTGTCGTCATTTTGACACTTCTCAACATACCAACGCTACATGACGCAGCAGTCACAGTTGTAATTTAAAAAGGAAAGTATAGG
>WURT03647831.1:0-19311 GCA_009936505.3 Holothuria glaberrima | reverse complement strand
TTTGAGGTCATCGGAGATAAAACTGCGAAAACCTTGTAAATGGCTTGTAAACACGATATCTTGAGATAGCAATGACCAACACTTTTGATATTTGGTATACAGATTTGTCATGTTGAGAGGAAGAATCCTATTGTTTTTGGTGGAGGTCAAAGGTCATTTGAGGTCACTGGAGGTAAAACTGCGAAAATCTCGTAAATGGCTTGTAAACACTATATCTCCAGAAAGCAATGACCGACACTTTTCATATTTGGTATATAGATTTGTCTTGTTGAGAGGAAAAACCCTATTTTTTATGGCGGTCAAAGGTCATATGAGGTCACTGGGGCTTAAACTGCGAAAACCCTGTAAATGGCTTGTAAACAGGATATCTTAAGATAGCAGTGACCGACACTTTTCATATTTAGTATAAAGATTTGTCATGTTGAGAGGAACAACCCTATGGTTTTTGGGTGGAAGTCAAGTCAAAGGTCATTTTATGTCATTAGAGGTAAAAAGCCAAAAACCTTGTAAACACATTACTCAATGTAGCAATGACGGACACTTTCTATATTTGATATATAGATTTGCCATATTAAAGGGAAGAACTCTATTGTATTTGGTGGAGGTCAAAGGTCATCTGGGGTCGCCGGAGGTCAAACTCTGACAACTTTGTTCACACGATATCTTAAGGTAGAAAGCTTGAATAGATTTCATACTTGGTATGTGGATGTGTTACGGTCAGAAGAAGAACCCTATCGTTTGTGGTGGAGGTCAAATGTCATCTGGGGTCACCGGAGGTCAATCTCTGAAAACCTTGTTTACAAGATATCTCAAGTTAGGAAGCTTGGATAGATTTCATACTGAAGTATGTGGATGCATTATGGTCAGAAGAACCCTATTGTTTTTGGAGGTCAAAAGTCATCTGGGGTCACCGGGGTCAAAATTTGACAACCGTGCTTACGTAATATCTCAAGGTAGGAAGCTTGGATAGATTTCATACTTGGTATGTGGATGCGTTACGGTCAGAAGAAGAACCCCATTGTTTTGGCGGAGGTCATTAGGTCATCTGGGGTCACCGGAGGTCAATCTGTGAAAACCTTGTTTACAAGATATCTCAAGTTAGGAAGCTTGGATAGATTTCATACTTAAGTATGTGGATGCATTATGGTCATATTTAGCAAATGGTGCTCATCATTTTTGGTGGAGGTCAATCGTTATTTGGGGTCATCGGAGGTCAAAAGGTAGAATTTCTTTGTGCAGGACACATGCACAGGTGCATGCTATTTTTTTGTTATTCCAACACTCACAGTAATAGACTTACATTTCATCGCCAAGGATACACATTTATCATACTGTTTTTTTATTACGGATAACAAGCAAACAATTACACATTTAATTTAGTGAAAAACCGTCTACATTACACAAGTTGCACATTACACAAGTTGCACATTTTTTTCTGTGATATCACATTTGAAACAGACAGTCACTTACGTATTAATGTTTTAATTTAGGATTTCGTGAAGAAACGCTTTTTTTGCTTTTCAGTAATGCAGCGTAAAACAGGAGAATCCCTATGATAACTAGCCCGCGGAGCGTACGAAGTTTTTTCGTACAGCTCATCGCTACGAAAAAACCAACGTCCGCAGGACTTCGAGCCAAAACCATTTCAGTTTGCGTCGAAAATCCAACGCAAACTCCATTAACATACTCATAGAATGATTGCATGGGTGAAATACATGCGACTAGCTGTCGCTACGGTCGTTGCACACATAACAAACCATAAAACAACTTTCTGACCAGTTTTTTTTTTTTTTTTTTTTTTTTTATTTTTACACCACACGTCTTCCCAGCGAATTTTGTTGGTTTATGTGCTGTATGATTATTTTTTTATACTTGCTTTCCGTTTGCCAATTGGAAAGCGTTGTCGAACACTGCGGCGAAAGCCTAATATTATCCCAGACTTTTGCAACTGTTGTGTAGCCTAACACTTACACTGTGTAATAGTAAAAATGACACTAACAATAACGGTGCTGAAGATGGAAGGTAACTATTTTCTAAATGTGAACAATCATTAGTTAAATATTCAGTACATTGCCTTTTTAGAAGGGAAATAACCATATGCATATTGAAAACTAAACCAATTGCCGTTCGCTAAAATTAAGCTAATAAATATGAAACATAAAGTCCTTTCACTGTTTGAAATGAAAATGTGACGATCTCCGGCAGGCTTTGAGGGGGTGGCAGCCACTAGATGCGCTACGCAGGCTATATGATAACAGGTGCAAACTGAGGACTTTCACATAGGAATATATTGAGATACAGCATGCTTAGAACCCATAGATGTTAATCAGACCTTGTCTTTTCTTATTAAATCAACAAAAACATAACTTCGTTACATAGAAATTAAAGTAAGGGAGAATGACGTCAGACTATCTAAATTGAAGTCACTCCTTTGGGTCTCTGTACGGCTACAAAGCACCTGCACGTAATACATACAGTATGGCGTTGATTTGCCCCAGTTATTAGCGGAGACACTACAATATTTCAAGTGAGAAGTATACTACAAAACACTGAAAACACCGTGATTTATCTCTGTCGTGAAAATTAGTCATTATCTTACGATAAACGGATACAATAACATTCAATTTCTGAAAATGAATGTACACTGTACGTATGGAGACACGCCAGTCAACCACCTTTTTGCCGTACAGCGGAAGCGCCCTCACTATTTTCGTGGCTTCACTGGATAAACACACAGCGATGCACTGTGTTAGCATTCTCCCTTACTTTAATTTCTATGCTTCACTCTAACTTGAATTCTCTAAGTTTTCCTACATACGTTGGAGTAACTGTAATAACTAATTAACGAGTGCCCTCTCAATCTATATTTATTAAATAACGCTTAAGGTAATCCCGAATCCTCCTGTACGCACTTCGGTGTCCGTCTCAAGGTATACGTACACCACATTTCCAGTAGAGATCGGATCAGTAGTTGGATTATCATAGCTGCAAAGCCTATCGGTAAGGTTCGGGGCTTTTGCGTCATACCCGTCAAAGATCTACATGTGGGAAACAAGGTAACAAAGAGAGATAGAATAACATTATGAATATTTACGTTTAAAAGCCCATACACTAACAACCATAATGAAACTACATCGTCATGATACTACATTGCACAGTAACAACTTGTGTGTGATAAGTAATACCAGACGCGTGCAAATTTAAAAACGTATGTTCAAAAGGTATTTATCAAGAATGAGTGGTATTTTCCGACGCTATCGAGGATCGAGGAAGTGATAACAAGTTGAGCCAGACAGTTAGGTTAGGATCTGTGGCTTTGCGGGCATAAGATTGGTGTGTTACCTGCATAAAAACAAAGTGATTTTACTAGTGTCAGGTATTTATTCCTCATTGACGGACGATACCGATTCAAGAAATAAGTATATTGCCGTTAACTGTATGCTAGTGTACACTGCCACAACGTCTTATTTCATGAAAATGAGACACAGTGCTGTGACTTATAGGCAGAAGTATGAAAAACTTGAGAGACATAGGCCGAAAGATGGCATTTAGGTTTCATCGGCATTTTGTATACCCTGTGATTGTGCTGTCACCGTCAGTCACATTCTCGTTGATTGTTCTGAATACTCCCATATTCGCCAGAAATACTACGCTGTGCCAGACCTGAAAACTTTATTTGAGCAGACAGATCCCTCCCATATTTTGGGCTTTCTAAAGGAAAGTAACCTGTATAGAAATTTTTGACATGACTCCCGCATTTGCCTGGATCTTTTAGTGAAATTTGACCCCACCTTTTCCTTGTTATTTGTGCCCCAACGTTGTCCCTTTTTCTCTTCTAGATGACACTATATAACACAATAGTGTTGGTGTGTCGTAAAATCCCATCTAACTAACTAATTCATCGGCATTTTACGAAAAACAACCGATACCAAGCCAGAATGAAACTGGAGAATACCAGCCGTCAGCCAATATCGAATAACGATAATCGGTCATAAGGTCAGGTATTTAACCCTCAATGACGGACGATACCGATTCAAGAAATAGGTATATTGCCGTTAACTCTATGCTAGTGTACACTGCCACAATGTGTTATTTCATGTAAATGAGGAGACCGTGTGTTTGGTCTAGTGGTAAAGCATCCGCCTCTCACGTGGGAGGCCCGGGTTCGATTCCCAGGTTAAGACATACCAAAGACTTTAAAGGTGGAACCGTCTGCTGTTGTGCGTGGAGCTCCGTATGAACAATGGAGTAAGGGAAAACAAGCCATTGAGTCACAACTGGAAAAAAGGCGGTGGCCGGCTCGACTTGAACTAATTGGTTAGAAACTGGGCAGTTAAACCTCATCTAACAAATTTATGTAAATGAGGCACAGTGCTGTGACTTATAGGCAGAAGTAGGAAAAACTTAAGAGACGTAGGCCGAAAGATGGCATTTAGGTTTCATCGGCATTTTCGAAATGCAACTGATACCAATCTAATATGAAATTGGAGAATACCAGCCGTCAACCAATATCGAATAACGATAATCGGTCACATTCCTTTCTTACAATTCATTTTACTTTCACCTTCTCTGATTTATACAGGTAATTTATGTTTCTATTAATTTATGTAAACTTTAACCACGTACACTGTTCAAGTAAAAGGTTATCGGAGTAGGATTGATGGAGTGATACTTTTTTGGTGTCTTTTATGACACTAACTTTTTTTTTTACAAAAAAAAAAACACGATTTCTTGAACTCAGCATCACTGAATAGTAAGCATAATGTCCAATTTATATTATATACCGACAATAGTAAACGTTTATGTTTTGTATCATTTTGAAGTCAATCCCCTTCAGATATGGCCTACTGACTCCTCGAAGGTCCCTATGACAGATCTGTAGGCCTGAATTCGATCTGCTGTGCCTCATCTCCCGCCAGTTACACAACAAACCAGCTTCGTTGCGAGGATTCTGTTTACTTTGTTTTTACTTATATAAAGTAACTCTCCACTGGAGTAACAAGGCAGGAGCCCACTGGATCTCCTCGGATCACCAAACATCGGAAACAAAATGGCTCGTGCGATCCCAGTGTCTTCGCAACCTTTTTATTAGACCGTTTCTTTTGGTTTTGTTTTAAAGTTGCTTCAAATAAGTATCGTTAATAAAGATGAAAAGTAGCTATTTAGCCACCGTTACAAAAACACCAGCACAATAGAACTAAAACCAGGGCATACACATGATTGTACAATCAACGTGTCTGTCTCAACGTGGCCCAAGTGGGGTACGTTAGCCTGAAGTTCATTTAAATGCTTAATGTCTAAGATGCTTTTTAGCTGGAGTCCAACTGGGGCTCAACGGAATGAACGTTAGAGGAGCTAGTTTTAGCTCAGAAAATTTGCCTTACCACGGATAGTTTGATCCAATTATAGAAGAATAAACTGAATGTTAGTCTCATGATATTCAAGTGTGTTGAACCCGATGAATACAGTGACTTCTGTCACGAACATTATTTATCCCTCGTGAATACCCCGTTTTTAGGAATACATTGTGATCGTAAACTTTCCCGACCTGACAGTAAATGAATTGTGAAGGAAAGTGGCCTTATTTTTCCCGAAAAAGGAACAAAATTTTCTCAACAGACTTTGAAAGTCCCTGGTGTTACATCACCCCATCCGGCAGTGACCCCCCTGGATTCCTCCCTGTGGTCTCTATTTTAACATATTTTATGTCTGGCTCTGTTGTCTCTTTCGTGCTTTAAGAACTTTGTGCAATGTTATTTGGCTGTGCTGGAGATAGTCTGGTTTTTGTGCTTGTATCTTTCGCAGTGATTCTTTCAAAATCCGTTTGTATTCCATTTTAAATCAATAGTACTTTCTTCTTTGTTTCACTTACTTGTAAGCTGTCGCATAGACAAGTTTCGACATCAATTACGTGCTCAATACCCAAGATTACTTCAGGAATTTCATACAATGACATGCCTGGCTCAAAGTCGAAATTTGCTTCTCTAGATTCACAGTCCTCTAGTTGTATCCAACGGAAAGACAGCACAATTGTTTTTCCAACGTCAGCATGGATAATGTAGCCACATTGAATATTCCTGTGTCCACCACCTGGGGATTTCAAATCGGTTGAGTCATTAGACTGTAAGCTGACACTTTCACAAATCCCTGGGGCAGGGGTTCTGTACTCGGGATCTGGATCCAGGAAATGTATGAAAGCTTTAAACCCTGTGCTGGTCGTCTTCGAGTCAGACTTGAAGTAAATTTCCAAAACATTCCCAAGCGAGACGATAGGAGATGGGATTGTGCTGCCACATCGTGGGGAAGGATCCAAAGTACCAAGAATCTGTGAAAAAAAATCCAAGAAAGTAAGTGCAATAATTAAAGAGAATAATTAAAGAATTAAAATTTGTAAAGAATTTTCGTATGGAGCATCATCGTGACGACGTAAAAACACAGACGGTCGTTGCATCACCTACAACGGCGAACTGTGGTTCAAGACCTCGCCCGCTTTATGAGACGATTAACGTAACTTTGAGCAAATGATTTTTTCCTAAGGAAACTGTTTTTCTTGAAGTCTGCCCAAAGAACAAATTTTCTTGCTGCAGACACCCACTCCCCACGACGCCCACTTATTGCATATGCTTCAAATGTGGATATGTAGAAAATTTGGTCAAGTTAGTTAGATGGGGTTTAACGACACACAAACACGTATGTGTTGTATAGTGTTAGCTAGGTAAAAAAGGGAATGGTGGGGTAAAAGTCAACTGGAAACAAAAAGATGGAGTAAAATCCTTATAAAATGTCTAGACAAAAGTAAATGCGGGAGTCATGTTAAAATTTACTGTAAAGCTTACTTTCCGTGAGAAAGCCCAGAACAAGAGAAAGGTCAATATGCTCAAATAACGTTTCCAGCCTGTTTGGAACAGTGTAGTAATTCTGAAGATTATGGGAATATTCATAACAGTCAACGAGAATGTGACTAACGGTGACAGCACAGTCACAGGGGATATACTATGGTCTTACATCCCCGTGGAGTAAATATGCATGGGTAAGTTAAGTGTGACCGATGCGAGCCCTAGTCAGTACTAAATCATCTCTCCGCTATCGGGGGAGGGGGTGCATTACCCACAGTTCCGACCGTTGGTTTTATTTGGTGCAATTTGTTCTCGGGGAAGGTATCCCACAGTTCCTACCATTTTGATTTCACATAGCCGTTGATCTTAGGACGGTAATGAGTGTGTGGCAAGTTGAGGTTGGTGACGTCCATCTTTAAGGCTTCCTTAGCAAGTACGTCGACCTTTTCGTTTCGACCCACGCTTGCACAACTGATGTCTGTAGTCGAACCAAATTGGAATAAGCTTCACGGAGAGCTAAAAGAGCGGGATGTTTTGGCTCATGGCTTGTTAGTGCTAAAAGGCTGGATAGTGGATCTGTGAACACAATGAACTCGTGACTTTCCGATTTTTCTGTCAAATTGAATGTCATCTAACGGCTTGGAGTAGTAACAATTGATGCATCATCAGGTATTCTGATTTGCAAGGATGCACCCCGGCATGTCCCCGCTGCAGCAACCCTGTTGGTGGTCTTGAAGCCGCCGGTATAGATGTCATGATAACGACTGTATTTATGTCTCAGCTCATTAAAGCTGGCACGGAACAACGGTTCATTTGTTGAGTTCTTCAGATACTTCCTTAAACTAAGGTTAACATCTGGTTCGACTAGCTTCCAGGGAGAAGTGGTGGAAAAAGTGAACTGTGCCACGAGTTCGGGGTTGGTACACACCTGTGATAGATCTTCCCTAACGCGAATAGCTAATGGAGGGATAGCTGTTGGTTTTGTAAGAAATGTCACCAAATTTATGGTCGAAGGTCGTCTCAAAGGTCGGGTGGTGTCTATGGCTTCTCAGTTTGAGGGCATACTGCAGTGGCAATTTCTTCCATGTTATATAAAGGGGTGGTTCATTCGCTTCGATGTGCAGACTCTGCTTTGGGGACGTACGGAAAGCTCCCAGGCAGATCCTAAGACCTTGGTTATGTATCGGGAGAAGTTTCCTCAGGTATGACTCACGTTCGGAGCTGTAAACAACGAAACCATAATCAATCACTAGGTATCTGTAAAGTCGAAGCTAAACAGGACGAGCAGTGCCCCAGTCCTTCTTTGAGACGATCTTTAACAGGTTTAGGGCTCCTTGGCACTTTCGCCTAATATAGTCGATGTAGGCTTCGAAGTTGAGTTTATTGTCGAGTACCAGGCCCAGGAACTTAGTCTGGGGAACAACTTGGATTTCGACACCATTTAAACTCAGGTTCGGGTTGCAATGGGCACCTCTCCGGTTGTAGAAGTGCATCCAAACAGTTTTTGTCCGAGAAAAGCGGAATCCGTTTTTTCAGCCCAGTGCTTGATCTTATTGAGGCAGTTTTTCATCAGTCTCTCTATAGATCTCGTGTTCCTTGAGGAACAGGTAATAGAGAAGTTATCCACAAAGATGCGATGCTGCTATTTATTTTCATGATGAAAAGAGTGACTGAAAAGATGCTGCCTTGAGTCACACCCATCTCCTGATTATGCAACTGATAATACGCTCCCACACGCACCCGAAACACACGATCTTTCAAAAAAATTTGAATGAAATGCGGCATTCTGTCCTTTAGACCTGCACTGTACAAGTCTTTCAGAATGCCGTATTTCCAAGTGGTATCGTAAGCCTTCTCCAGGTCGAAAAATACCGATACAACATGGTGTCCTCGGACACCTTTCGAAAGCCAACTTGTTATCTGGTTATGGGGTTGTTGGTTTCGAGGAACCAAATCAGAAGGGCATTAATCATTCACTCAAGAATCTTGCACAGACAGCTAGTGAGGGAATAGGACGGTAGTTTGTAGCGTTTGTCGGGTCCTTACCAAGCTTAGCGATGGGAATAATGGTGGATTCCGGCCAAGCAGTTGGAAAGTCGCCATTCTCCCATATATCATTGAAAATATCTAGCAACACTAGTAAGGAGATATCCGGAAGGTGTTTTAAGAACTGATAGTGAACCTCATCTGGACCAGTGGCAGTGTCATTGCCTATCGAGAGCAATGCGAAGTTCCGCGAGGTGAAGTTCACCTTCTGTTTATCAGCGGTTTGTTGGAATGCCTGAAAGGCTTGAGTGAAGTGATTGCTCGAGGAGTTGGATTCGAACTCATCTGCAAGCAAATTGGCGATATCTGCTGTTTCTTTTCATTTGCTACTGTCTGATTTGGTTATGTATAGAACGGAGGAATTGAGGAAAATTTCAAAAACTTCAAAAAGATATCTTCTCTTACCTGAACGCTGTCAGCTATGCATTCAGATGACTCTTCTAAACTGAAGTTGGTGAATGCAAGGGACACACGACTGAGTTTGTCAGGTGGGCGAATTGAGAACCAGAGTGTCATTTTGTTGCCGTAGTTTGATGGAAAGTTTGGTGTCGCTACAAATGTACTATTCTCAGTGATTATTTGAAAACTGTAATAATCTTCAGTTTCAGTAGTAGCTAGCAACGAAAAACGAAAAGAAACTGGTTTAAAACACACAGTTGATTATCCGTATACTCATGCTTACTGCTTATGACAAGCAAAACTCTGCCTGCAGCAATTAAAATGTTGATAAGTAAAAATCGTTTCCTTTTATGTTACAATAGGCCAAACACAGATAGAACATGAAAAAAATATAGAACGTTACATGACTTTTTCGCATTTTTAAGTGTCCAGACTCTCAGATGAATTCTCTCAGAAGTGACCATCCTGGTCATCAAGCTGGCTTGATAAATATTCTAAATCCAAATCTTTCTGCTAAAATTAAATTGCTAAATATGTGCCATGTATGAAAGGCCCAGGGCTGGTAACGGCTAAGGGACCTAATGTGTCCTAAAAAGGAACTGCGCACAAGCGGCATTGGGCATTTGTTCAGCTTCTCAAACTCATTACACTTTCCTTATTTTTTTCCACTGTATTTTCTTTTTTTTAAATTTCCATTTATTGTTATTTTCAAATTCAAGTTTCGAAAATCAAACTTTATGAAACAAAAGTGATGTTATACGCAAAATTACAAACATAGTATTATTGTGATAACCCGATTATATTCGAAGTATATTTACTTAAACAGCAATGCCAGCTAGAAAACGTTTCTTTTAATACCATTAATCAAATAGACTTGGGCAAGAGGCAAATGCCTTTCTGATATCATCAGTGTTTACAATTTTGTTTTTTCTCCTCTTTCTATACTGTTCAACTTTGACCACAAATTTAAACTTATAAAAAATTCATTTGCAGTAGTTATACTTTTCATTTCTTTATAATTAAAAATATAGTGTTTCATATGAAGAGCTAAAAAATTGTAAGAATGTCTGGTCTTCTCATAATAAAGAAGGAACTTTGCCTTGAGAAAACAAAATGTTTGTTAAATAACAATTATTCCACCTCTTATGAACAGTAAGGTAAAGCTACACTTCCAAAATATGTGATCTATTGTTTTCGTTGTCTGTATCGCAAAAGGTGCAACAAGGGGAGTTAGCTTTCCCCATTAAGCAAAGAAGCCTGTTAGTTGGGAGGACTCTCTGAATAAATTTAAGTTGGAAATACTGTAACTTCGCTTCTGCAGTAGAAAGCCAAGGAGTACAATAAATACTAGACCAATCCTGGTCATTCAAGTTGTTAAAATGACAACTCATTTCTCGGTGGCAGTTGTTGTCTCGTCTATAATTTTTAAGTATTTGTTATATATAAATTGTGAAGACCTGGGTGATTTAAAAAAAATTTCAATCTTCATTAATATTTTGATTAATACCCATCATTGGTAGTAATTGAACCCCGTCAACTAGTCGGAATACTATGTATCAAACCATAATACAATGTAAAAAGTAAACCTACTATATTAAATTTGCATTTAAAACTTAGATAGGGGGTTTCCATGTCTGTCAAAAAGATCTTTTACATACAGTACATTTTTTCAAACAAAGAATTTTAAAACAATTTTACCATTCCTCCGGATATCGGAGTTTTTCCATAATATTTGAGTGTCATAGTCCTCTGCAGGAGATGTATATGAAATATTGCACCATGATTGTACAACTTCCCTGATAAAAATATTTCGAATATGTGTAACTTAATTTTGATGAAACTAACATTTAAACAGGAGATTGTAGACATACTTTTTTAAGCTAATATGAAAGAAAATTTTCCAGGGTCCATGGAAATCGTTGCAATAACGTTTTATCCATGTGCACTAAAGGCTGTTAATAAAACTATTAATGTGCATAACATAACATTAAACCAACAAAGTTAACAGGGTTGATTAGCACAGAGCGTTTCACTATCGGGATTTCCAGCCCAAATAAAGTCGAAACTAACATGTTCCATTGTATTTTCGTATTTATGCGGAAGGGCAAGGGGTTGACAATGAAGCCTTTATATATATATATATATATATATATATCTATATATCTATATATATATATATAGAGAGAGAGAGAGAGAGAGAGAGAGAGAGAGAGAGAGAGAGAGAGAGAGAGAGAGAGAGAGAAGTATTCTTGGTGTGTAGTGTTGGAAGAATCTTCTTACAAGGTGGTTCTACTTTAAAACAAGTGCAAAACTTATTGTAAGTGTCAGTTGTCTAAAGAAAGTGTCCTAAAGCCGAACGCACACGCACAACAGAAACGCGAAACACGAAACAGAAAACACGTTTTCGCTCTGACGTCCGTGTGCGTTGGACGAAAACCAAAATTAGCGTTTTCGTCCGAAACACATGTTTAGCTGAACACTTGTTTCTCGAATCAAGTAGTACTTGTTTCGCGAAAACACGAAACGTTTTTATGCCTCGTGTTTCGCGTTTTCTGTCGTCCGTGTGAATGGCATAAATATTGACGCATCAGGCTATGTTCTCTGTAAAAGAACACAAGTAGGCTCAGGTAAACATATGGACCGTTTCTTACCAACTGTCCCATATTTCAGGACTAGTCAGAAAGTTTTAGACAGATTACCCACTTTATACAAAAAAAAAAAATAAGAAGAAAATCGGCGTACTTATCAATGTTGTAGTGGATTCAGCATCAGATGGCGCAATATTAGTTGTTTGATCATCATCATGAAAAGAGACATGGGTGTTGATCGTAAGTAACTCTGCAAAGATGTAGTAAATCAGTAAGAATGAAAACGAACCTAAATAAAAGGACGACATTCAATCTGTCGTGACCGGCTATGTAGATAAGGAAAACTTCTATCAACGAAAATGCTACCTTCATGGCATAGTTTGAACTTCGTCCGGACTAAAAGGGGTCAGCTTTCAACATCCTATTGTTTTATTTGGGCAGTTCGGGAGATTACCCTTCCCCTGAGAATCTAGTTGTCTCTTCATCAGGAGAGAAGTTGGTCATGAGCGCCGCCATTTTGCCAAATTTCCCACAATCCACAGTGTTTTGTATGGACATTTGCAGTGATGAATGGTATTTGAAACCCTTTGCAAAGTTAATCGGTCTATGGAAATGCAATCGAATGCAAACTCTGTAGGTTTATTGCCATGGGTATCACAAGGCTACGACCTTTCAGAGGGTTCACCACGCAATTTTGGGGAAATTGCAAATTCTTTAGTGGTCTTCGTTCTTTGTAAACCGTGTCTATATTATCAGACTAGCAAGCCTATATATTGTGTTCTACAAGTTGTCCCTCATTTCTGATAAAATTTGTTTTATGGGAGAATCTCCCAAACTGATGGGTGTAACATTCAAGTAAAAGCAATAACATCAAAGACAATATTAACATAATTCATAAAATTTTATTGTAGAGCACCATACATGTACAACTAGAGACCTATAAAACACCGTGCGATGTTTGTTTGCGTCTGTCGCATGATTCTAAAACACACATGTAAACTGACACGATTCCATGACCCTTGCAATGTCACATATACCAAGACGCATTTTCTAATCCCATGCGAATTGCAAGCAGGAAGCAACTACCTGACCAATCAGGTAAGTGGAAATATACCACGTACCCAGTGGAGACTACTCCCCGCCGTACAACAATGCAAGGACTGACGGTAAAACACGAACTGTTTCATCATTGCGTTTCCTGGGAAATGGCAAAGCAAGCGACAATGAATACGAATGTGTCAAGAGGAGCCCACACTGTGACATGTACACAGTGACGATTATCACAAAAAACCAACAACAACCTGCCTATCAGAGAAGCAAGAAGAAGCAGAAAAAAGAAGGGAGTGGTAAGCACTAAGTTAATAATTTCTCTTAAAATGGAAATTACAATATTTTCCGAAGAATGGAATTCCATCTATGTTTCCACAATTCTGCAACCGGGCTGGGCCGAAGCTGTTTTTTTTTTTTTTTTGAAACGAAGAGTCGGATATGACAATTATTTCAGTGCAGGTATATACCTACCAGAATCATTATGCTTGTCCGTATTCCTTTGGGAAAGACGGTTAGAGGTGGTTTATTTGCAACCCACACATTGCGTGACGGACAACATTTGTAGGCAATGACAATTTCTATTGGTCTAAGGATTTTATAATTGTTTGTCTCTTTTCTTTATTGCTGGCAGTCAAGTCTATTAAAGAAAGATGACACAACATTTGTACTTATTACGCCAAAGGACTAAAAAAAATTAAAGACTTGAATAAAGTGGAGCCTCTGCGGGCGATGTGTACAAGTCGAAGTTTTCCATTTTATGATGCACTGGATGTTTTCTTGATGCCAACTGTTTCCTCAAGGGCAACAATATTAAATGAAGTAAGTAATGACTAGTATTCGTTTAGTAACTATAGAGCAATTTTGTCATGTTTGTGTGATTAGTTCACTTAGAAACAAACTTTTCACTGCCAATTAAGCTGTCCATTTCTGCACATTTTTAACATTTAATGACCTACGATTCCCTCCCTGCCTAGCTACTGGTACGAGACCGCCGGTACATCATCATATCTCCTAGTGCTGCAATCAACATACCATCTTATCTCTCAATAAGGCCTTGCGAAGAATACACACATTTCATGCTTCTTAAGAAATTGCACAAGGCAAATGCTGATAGCACCACGCTTCAACTTTCTCCGGACCAGTGAGATTGCTTTTTGAAAGCCCTAAGTCTGTTGGCCAGTATCCCGAAGGCATTTTCCACGATTCGTCTTGCCCATGAGATTCGGTAATTGTTAATTCTTCTTTCCTTGTTCAGTTGTCGAACTGGAAAGTGCTTCATGGGATTAGGCTTGAGAGGAAATGTTTCATCTCCGAATATAGAAAAGGGAAGTTTTCCCCTCCCTGGTAGCGATTGTGGAGGTGCCAACTGCAGCGTTTCACCTTTTCATTTCTCGGAGCAAGGTTGAATGTTGGAATAATACACTGTCGACGATGCTACCGCCATCTTCTACATCGTTGTAAGTGAATTTATAGTCGGCATCAACAAGGGCTAGCAGTACCATACTGAACGTGCGCTTACAATTATAGAAGGCAGATCCAAATTTTGGTGGCGGTAATATAACGGCGTTTGCCGTCAGTACAGTTTGGAAAATTCCATGTGCTCTTGAATCCTTCAATTTATTTCTATTCTTTCTCTAAGTTAAGCATCCGCGGAGAAACAAAACACCAGTGTTGTAGTCTAGGCCCCAGCCTCCGAAGCCGAGGCCACACCCCACAAGGTTCCTAACACTGCAAAACATATTGGTACAGGTGATGCAGCTATTTTTAAGGCTTAAAAGTTCATTTATATTCAGTGTTTTCGAAGCAGATTCGGGTTCGGGTAAAAAGCCAAATACGGGCCTATAAAATATAGTTGATAATGTAATGTTCGTGACAACTTAATTGTCTACTTATGCAATTTTTGAAAGTTTCGGCCTCCGAAATTCTCGAAAATGAATAGTATATCGTGGTAAGGACTCGTAACGTAATATCCCAAAGTCTGCAGTGTGTGCGCCTAAGCTCTGCCTGGTGCTGTGGGAGTGTGTGTGCGATAAAGCTGTGTCTGGTGCTGTAGGCGTGTGTGTGCGCGTAAGTAATTGGTTTAAAATGGGTACATGAGCGGTTTTTTTTTTTTTCTGGCAAGTGTGGATACACAGGACAGTGGGGGATATCCCCAATTGCCAAATGAAACCATAAAATTGGATATTGCACCTTTCAAAGGTCTGCCCTAGTAAGTTTGAAACAATTTGGCGTTTTCCTCATTTTTTATGTTGTGAACCTATCATTAGGAAACACATGTGCTGGTGCATGATTGTGTGTTTATTGGTGTAATACGTGTTCATCGGGGACATCAACTTTTTTTCTAGTCAAGTGGGGATATCCACATTGTTAAAAACGTGTGTCTCCGATTCACGCCAAAACATGCATGTGTGTGTATTACACGTATCTTAACCAACTGTTCCTTAACTGTTACTTACACACACACACACACAGACACAGAGTATACCTCCATTTACCCAGGCTCCCCCAAAGACGGAACTTAACCACTGTTTTTCGATCTCATAGACCACATAGAAGAGTAATTAACTTAAATTGATTTACCTGATAAAACAAACTCCGCAGACTCAAATCTGAATGCATAGGTTCCATCCGTGCATTTGGTTTGTTTAAATGTTGTAGATGTGGCCCTGTGCTTAAACTCCGAATAACATATTGGTTTTTCATGAGGCTTGGCTTGAAAAATATTAAAAACAGAAATGGGGAGTTGCGTTACTGAAATCTTTCATTACTTTGTGATGAAATGCTTGAATGAAACTATTACACTACTTAACTTGACTGTTTAACTCTGGGGTATGGTGTAGTCAAATATAAATGACCCCTCCCTTCTCCTGTAAGTGAAAAAGCTAATTCATCTCACTGGTTTAACCTTGTGCACGTAAGTAGTCCAAACGAGCATCTGGTAGGTTTTATTGCACAGGATAGATGGTATAAGGCTATACTTTACCACAATATTCTGCCAGAGCAAGAAAGACAGACGACAAACGTCACTAAGAGTTATCACTTCTTTCCTCAATATTTCACCAGTTTCAAAAGCCAAAGTTTTACAAAAAATGTAATGACCATTTTAGAATAAGTAAGAAGGCAAAGGCAGTCTTAAACTTCACTTTCAACTTATGAACTGATTGTATAAAATTATCCC
Source organism: Holothuria glaberrima (assembly GCA_009936505.3). Classification (NCBI taxonomy): domain Eukaryota; kingdom Metazoa; phylum Echinodermata; class Holothuroidea; order Aspidochirotida; family Holothuriidae; genus Holothuria; species Holothuria glaberrima. Next base: position 3,214 of record WURT03647831.1, on the reverse strand, counting down.
GTATTTCCATGACAAAAGACTTAAGAGCCTTTATCATGTCATGAATTTCGTGTATCTAATGTTAGCAAGAGGTTCCATGCATTTATTTAACACGATATTTCCTCAAATATTGAGTGCAACATGACCCAACGTTTATAGGTAAGGCAACAAACGCTTGGATGGCTCAGTTGGACATCAGGTCTTTTAAGTTCAATGGGTTTACCAGATGTGGTGAGATATGTCAACAAGGCTTTTCTTATTTAAGATATACCTTTTCCTTCTAACTGTGCACTGGCGATACTTTGCTTCCATGTTGTCAACGAAAACAACCTATTTTTTCTCCATACTTCAATACTCATGTTTACAACAGCAGGTTTGTAAAAGTTCCATCAGATCCAGTGACATAACAAATGATTCAAGCTTTTTAAAGTGGAGTTCTTTACATGTTTGGGTGTCCACAGGTAGCACGTCTCCTCACAGATAACGTCATAACCATATTCTTTAGCTTGTATTCATTAATTTATATTACTCCTTGATAACTTTTCCATGGATGACTCAGCCCTTTAACTCAAAGTTTTAAGCACGTTAATTTTACAAAGCATGTACTTTTTTCTTAAATGTCAAGTACGTATGTCCTACAATTGAATGTATTTTCCGTTTTTTTTCTGCTTGAATGGGAGGACCTCCCCTAAGCCCCAATTATACTTCTGTGACCATTCCACAGGTTATAAACTACCCACAACTTTACCCAGCCCCCAAATATACATGTACCATCTACTTATCTACTAGGATAACGAACCCCTTAAAGTGAGCAGGAATGCTACAAAGAAGTATAGAACAAAATTATTTTACACCAAAAAGGAATGGGGCGCAATCGTTTTCCTAAATGGCATGTACATTTTACGAAAAGCCAGCATGGGCGTTTGTCAAAAGTTATCTCTGTCTGCTGTATAAATATCTGAATTTTAACTTACCGGCAAATGACACCGTCCAAGTCATTAGGACCAGTATCAGAACCCGACAGTCAGTTACTTCCATCATTTTAATATACTGCACGTTTCTGACACGATGAAGAGAACGAAGCTCAATAACGCTGAAAAGAATTTCAGCAAATGCCACCAGACTGGTGTGTACTATTTCAGATAATCGCCACGAAACCTTGGAGAATTATTTTTAGCCCTTAAAGCTGTGCAAAGTGAGTACCTCTTTTAAATACGCCTTTTTCTCAACGTCACAGTGTTGAGAACTACCCTGTGCTGGGGAAAACAAACTGTTCTGGCACTATATTGGGACTATGAAGTGCTGTTGCACTAATGTTTCTTAGGCGTTCTCTCACAACGAAAATTCAGAAGCAAACTTTTTTATATATGTCTGGTTAAATGTTTGAAGTATATAAAAGAGAATCTTGCTTGATATCTCCATTGCTACATTCCCTTCCCCTTCACAGTGTGAAAATTAATTTTCATATTGGGAAGATCCTTTGTTGTAGAAACTATTGACGGATGGTTTCAACAACTTTTCATTTTATTCCGTAGTAAAACACTCGAACTTTATTAAATGGGCTCTTTTAATACTGCCTCCATAACACGTTATAAAATAAAACTAATATAGTGTCCAACAACTTACTTTACAATTTACATCTGTGCAATATGAGCCCCATTTTTTTTTACAATTTACATCTGTGCAATATGAGCCCCATTTTTATATTATTGATTAAATAGCTGTATCATGGATGAGTTGTTGATCACTCTTGAAGCCGTAATCACAAAAAAGTGCATATTTTTCTTTTGACCCCATAGATGTGAAAAAAACCCCAAATCTTTGGATAATGCATATTTCTTGGGCCTCTTTCGAATAATGTTTCTCTGTGTATTATAAAAAACTCAGACGAGCAATCTTTTCTCGTTTTTTTAATAAATGCAACAACTCCAAAATTATGACAGGCATTATCTATGATAAATACAATATTACACTTAGGGAGGTATTACTTATAGTTGAGTAGGCTATATATAGTGAGTGGTTCAGACTTCATAATTTTTCTTCGTAACTGTTTTGTTTGTTTAATACATCATTGGTTTTTTTCGTGAAAATGTTTTTTTCCTTGTTTGGCATATACAACCTTCTTGTTTGTAGGCCCATATTTACATCGTTTGACAACTAACAATAGTTGATCTCTCTACATTATATTGATAGACAGGCTTCTCAGCTGATCCATTAAGCACACAACGTCAAAGCTCATACTCAACAGCGATAACCTATACATTTTATGAAAGTTCACATTTAGGAAATTATTAACGACTGGGTAACCTGCACTGGAATGACCTCTTATATGTCACAGCCTTGTGAACATGGCGAATTTTAATTAGCTGAATGTTTTGTTTTGTTTTTGTTTTTTTCCTTTATTTTCCTTGATACAAAAAACCTTGTCTTTGGGAATAAACTCTAGTCTGGGACGATCCGTACCATATAAACGTTTTAATTTTATCTTTCCAAAAATAGTAAAATGTACCTTGGGGATAAACTTGAGACACGGCGACTCAGTGGTTTTGTTTTAGTAAGTCTTAAGCAATCGTAACTAGCACTGCAACAAAATATCAAGCTGGTGTCTATTGTTCGGCCATGAGCTACACAACAGAAACGTTTTCCTGTGCCTACAAGTGGACACTAACGCACTTCTTTTACTTAACGAACATGACCCTGGCTAACAAATGACGACAACCTTTTCATACAACCTTTTAATACAGACATAGATTGCAACTTTCAATGATATTTGAATAGGGTTGGGCACCTTTGATTGTCCTCTACATAATGGAACAATGCACACTGGAGTCTTTCAGAGAACAAATATTTCTGTCCAATTCCCTGTTGTTTTTGTATGTCAATGCGGAATGAGCTTAGGTGATTGTAACACCTAATCTTGAATGCACTTTACGCGATCTAATTATGTTTACTGGTCCATGTTGTCCTCCCTTGTTACTATGGTCTGGCAAATTAGACCTTTCTTGAGTCACGTGTCACCTCAAGGGCATACATCCGCCTTCCGATAGTAGCATTCTTTCACGTTGATTTCGCCGTTTTTCGATGGCACCCTGTGTGGGGGGACATTTGTGTATATGTATATATATATATATATATCATATATGTAAATAAATGTATACATATATATATATATAACAGTCTAAAAGAATACACTAAAAGCAAGAACTAAAATTGGCTAAAACCGTATATTTAAAAA
>WURT03647820.1:1240-19311 GCA_009936505.3 Holothuria glaberrima | reverse complement strand
TTGTCGGACTATTATTGTCTCATAAACCGTCTCGACTCCAAATTTGGCAAAATAACGGACTCGGCTTCGCCTCGTCAATTATTTTGTCAAATTTGGAGTCTCGACGGTTTATTCACCAATAGTAGTTCGCCAAATGCGATTTATTCCTTAAATATCAACCAGGCTGTTAAGGGCAGTAATCTTCGAAATTTTCTTATAAAGATTTTAGAAGGACTATCTATGAGAGATTATATTTGTTTCGTAAAGTGGTTCCTAAAGATTCGTAAATAAACTTGTCAAAATACTATCTTGGGCTTGAATGAATGAAGAAATAGGTCACAATGAATCCATTTGCCATTGATCTTAAGACGTTGACCGGGAGTCAAGGGGGTACGCCAGAGGAAACTTGTTGCATCTAGAAACTTTTTAAAAATTAAAAGTACTTTTAACTTAGCCTATATCGTCCCTGGAGGAAAATTTCATCCCTTCACCATACTTTCTCACTTCAACAGCTTGGCTGACCAAGGGCCTTTATCGACATTACACTGACTGAAAGGGTAACATCCTGGAAATTTAACACAGCAATCACCATAGAATGATTTCATTACTAGATATGAGACCTAAATTCATGTGAAGGATTACGTGTCGAATTCGGAAGTACTAAACTTTTGCATATACAGCCCACATAATAAAAAATCAGCACTTTTTACATCATTAAGAAGCCTGTACCTCGTTTAAAGAGTATGAAACTGCATTTCCCAGACACCAACTCAGAAAACAAAACATTAAACCTATTTTTTGAAAATATTTTTCAATTAAAGTTAAGGCTTCAAATTTTTTTTTACAAAATTGTTACAGCAAATACTTACAGTCCATCCTCCACCATCAGACATGTTGCAGTATACTTCAACGACAGTAGGTGAATTGATAGGTTGTATTGTGTAGACTTTGCTCTCCGTCTGACCAGCTCTGTAGATATCTTGACAATCAGTGTAAGAATCTGTTGAACAGGTTTGTCCGTCTCCAGTGCATCCCTCGTTACAGTAACACTGACGAACATTGTTTCTTTCTTCGCAAACTGCATTAGCATCACACCCATAGCCATTGTCGCAACTAAGGCCGCTGAACGTGCAGTTGCAACGACGTGAACAATTCGAATTCACAAAGACTGTACCAGGCTGACGAAGGAAAAATAATGCAAATTGTTTCTTACTCAAAAATGATCTTTTATAAGGAAACGTACTTTTATACATTCAAATAAGAAAGTAGTGCCTAATACTGAATAACCGTCACCTTACTGGGCTGACAAAACTGACACAAAAAAACATAATACCTATTGAACTGTTGCGAAAATGTATTGTTCTACAGCATTTTTTCATAAATTACCTGGAGGACCCCTTCCTCCTCAACAAAGCATCCACATTCCTCCGGTAAAACACACTTCTCTCCTTTCTTCAGAAACCCATCTGCACAGATACAGGACTCTCCTTCGTCACAGGAATCACCGCAACCTTGTGGGTCATCACTCGTTGCTTGACAAGAGCAGTTACCGTACTTCATATTTGTTGGACACCATGTAGCAGACTCACCTGTTTAAAGAACATTCGTAATGCATGAACTTACTATAAATTACGATTAGAGTAAAAAACCGAAAAGACCTTTTAGTCTTTGCTTTAGACTTCCTAATAAATCTGACAAAGTTGGAAATTCCTATTGGTTTTCCTCCCATACGTATTAATGGATGACGCCTTCAGTGTTCATTCCTTACAACAGATACGTTTCAGCACAGTTTTATTTTAATAAGATCAGCAAAATAAGAAGTTTTAAATATAGATAAAACAAAAGCATTTTATCTGAAATGCATAATTTGTAATTAATCGTACAGTCCATTTTTCCAATCAAAAATTTAAGGAATACAAAAATCGTAGACTACGACCAGAACTAACACTATCCTATGAATGACTGAACTACTCCGCACAACTCTTAATCAGCCTCATGTGAGTAAGATTTATAAATTTGTAAACAGAAAAAAGATCCAATTAATTTTTCAGATTGCCTATTAGTCAAAAGAACTTTGCCCACCTCCTGTTCCATTGTACCCATCAACAATGAGCTTGTAGCTTCCCCATTCATCACTGATTTGAAATTGTTCGTAGGTAATATAAAAAGAAATTCCACTAGAAGTCTCCAAATCGATACGTAACTGATATTTCTTCTGATTAGTTAAAGATGCCAGTTTTTTACTTCCTAGCCAGAATTCGCTGCTAAGAAATCCAAATCCTATATTATAATCATTCCAAAGACGGTTGAAACTCATGTAACCACCATTACGACGCTGTATCACCTGTAGGAAGTGGAAGACAGTATCTAGCATTGTTCAACTTGAGTCCGGCAATATATGAAACTTTTACAAATACCATTGAATGATCACTTGGTTTACTCAGGCACATAACCAGACATTAGAAATGAAGGTGGAGACAAACGATTTCCAGGGAGCGAAAAACTTTTCAGGGAGGCAAATATGTAAATATGTATTAAGGCAAGGGCAACTTGAAACTTTCTAGGGTTGCGAAAAAATTTTCCCTTGCCCCCTCCCCTTGGCTACAAAACTGGGTATACTAGTAAAGTATCAGTTGTACAGATTGGTCGACGATAGGTCGGCATAGTTCTGAAGGGGCGACCTGGCTCCTCTTGTGCGTGTTAATCAGCCTTCATCTTCCAATACACTACGTATTTAATTCATATCTATATTACTCAGCTGTAGCAATGAACCCTCAGTGGCGAAACAAAAGAACAAATTTTCACCATGTTAACTTTGTGTCAGTTTCATTCCGTTAAAGATATCTCAATTGAAATGCACATACCGTCCAGCCCCCACCATCGTTTTCGTTATCGCAGTACACCTCAAAACTTTCACGGTAGCCGTCGGGTTTGATGACGTAAACACCACGTGTATGTTGGCTCGAACACTGAATTAAAACATCTCTACAATCTTTTGGATAATCAGGGTTCTGGTAGAAGAAATATGAAGGACCTGGAAAGGGATGTTTAGATGTAAGGAGAAGTTTTTATGGACTTTCTATACACTTTCCCTGCAATATACAACATAAGTGTGCATATTAAGCTTTCGACTCCTAAACACTTTTTTCAGTTTTCACCCTAGCAATTGCAGATTTGCCTGGGTGATACGTAACCATATATTGTTACAGTTATCTCTGTGATCACACTCAAGTTTTCTCAAGGCTTGTACTGTAGAAACCGCAAATTTAATGCACTTGGCTAACCTTGTTGATTATGTAATCATTTTTGTGACAAAGTATTAAGAGTGTGTGTAACATAGGCTCTGTTGATGCTTTTGCTGTCCAGAGTGTTCAGAGTATTTACACTTTAAAGGAAAAATTCTTTTTCGGCAGAGTGGGCAAACTAACAATTTGCTCGGCCACAGTATCCTGCCTGAAAACGGGCCAACCGAACAGAATGTACAGAAAAGGCATCAATGTTCTTTATTAATACTATTCACTGTCTTACGTTTAACCATATGGAACGAGAGTAGCGTTGGCTTTCATCCATCAATACTGTATTAAGGCTCGATTTGGAAATATTTAAATTCTAAGTACGTTTTAACTGTTTAGTTTAATATTCACATTGTTTGTATGTAGTTTTATCTTTTTTGTTTCAACAAATTAGCACACTTTCTCTATATCGTTGAGTAACAAATAGCGAAATGTCAAAACAAGTGTATCTAGCCCCTAATACCAAACCAAGTTTAGCTAAGTTCTCATATTTAGTCTATAATATTCATTAGGGAAAGCGAAACAAAAAATTTTTAAAACTCACTCGCGTTTGCCTCAGTTGATCGGGTTCGTCGTAAGCTATCAGTGTTCTGAGAAAGGAGTTGAATTTGATCGAAAAAATTGTAAATATTCACTTTGAACTGAAATATTCATTATAACACACAACTGCAAATATATACAGCAACTAAAACAGAGATGTCATTGGTAAATTCAGAAGAACGAACAAGTAAAACTTTAAAATAAAAGTTGCTGCAAGGATTTGAAGATCACATTTGGAAGGCATGTGCTGATATCTTTGATAACCTTCATTAACAGCACTTCAAATTTGACTTTTACTCGATTCGCCCCGAAAATCTTAGAATATGACAAACACCATTGTATTTAGTTTTAAATTTTCAAACATATCTAACTTTTTATTGGTCATTTCAGGCCAAAGGCGGTACTTGCATAACCGTTACCCAAGGCGACTGAAGCGGAACTTCCAGAGAAAAGAATCCAACCCCCCCCCCTAGAAAATAAGATTATCATGCGTTAATGCGATTTAGAATATTTGACCCCCTTAAAAGTAGTCCCCCGGCTATCTCGTATCCTTTCAGTAATTTGTCTGGGCATGCAGCATACACGACTCACAAAAATAACAAGCGAGAAAGGTGTTGATATGACATGAAATTATTACCATAATTAGCGTAGTTCATCTACGTTACGATTGCAAACGTTTCATTTAAATTGTTAATTCTCATTGCAAAAAATCTTTGCAATTTTTTCTGAGTTGTTCTATGTCCTTATGGCTCGTTCATTATCGCTCTTTCATTATCTCATTGTTTTCTTTCTGCGTACACAAAGGCACAAACTTTTTAATTTAATTATGTAAAAGGGACAAGAATGTTTGACTGCTTGTGTTCCTCTGAAGTTTTTATCACTAAAAATTTGCCCCCCCCCCACATACAGGATACACTTTCTTTGTTAAGGAGAGAAACTCATATTAACTTTTCACTTGAAATAGTATAGTTATATTTGTTTTAATATAATTTGGACGCTGAAAGTACCGTCAAGGAAAAATCTCTTTATTGAAGACAATATTTCTAAGTTTTTACATCTCGATTGAACACAAGCTTGACTCACAGTTGTGATGTTTCGTCGAGTAAAACTTGCCTTTTGATGGAATTTTTCGAATCTATTTTCGCGTTTTTTCTTCAGCTTTGTAATTTAACGGGATTGTTTTGTGATGCACATAAAAGTTACTAGTACCTGGACATTGATTTAAGGAAAATTTCACAGCATTACGAAGCTTTTCAAAATTATGTCACTGAATCACAATTTAAATAACCTACAGAAAACGGTGATGGAAATTGATCAAATTAGGCTTTATAGCCTACTAGGCACTTTTTCTCAAATTATACAATTTCCTTAGACCAAGTAGTCAGTGATACGACCGCCTGCTAGTAGTGGTCAGGTAGCCCCGGGAACAACATACACCTTTTCCCTTTTCCCTAAATTACACTTAAATGTAAAAAGAACACTTGTTTCCATATTTCTGAGTGGTTGAGGTGGTATACCATCCAATGTTGTTGAAGTTTACAAGCTACAATCTTCCTGAATCGTCCTGCCAGATTCATTTTAATACATTGTTTAATGGAAACAGACTTTCATAGTATTTTGTTTATTTGAGATATAAGTTTCTGTCGAAGCCTTGCAACTCAGGCGTCGAAAAAACTGAAATAACTTTTACGATAAGTTGTATTCCAAATGTACATAAGACAGTGTAACCTTTTGAAGACATTTTTTATGATTGCCATTTGAGCGTAGTAAACCATTTAAAAGTTCTTTTTCTTTCAACCAGCTAGAATGAGAAATTAAGAGATATAAATTTATTTTAAACAGTTATGGAAGGGTGACATATATATTAAACCTTGGACAAACATCAAGTTGGGTTTTTAATTTAAACAGCTAATTAAACTTCGGGCGTGAAATTTATCAAGTTACGGGCGTTACTGAATTTAGCTTGTAATTTTCTTTTTCAGTTTTTTTTTACGGATGAGAAAATATTTTAGACTATGTGAAACAATTTAGAAGACATCAATCAATCCAGATAGGAGCGAATTTTTGCTGATGTTAGCCTCTAAATTGCCATCTTTTAAAGGATAAACCCCGGGTCACACTACAGCGATTTCAGGTAAGATTTAAGTCCGATTTTTGAGAGTTTTAGTAAAAATCTTCTTCATCCCTGGTAGGAAAGAGGCAAAAATTTGCCAACCTGTGTAAATATATGATTTGTATCAGAGGAGTACGAAAATGAAATGTAAACTAATTATTCCGTGACGTCTCATCGACAGACAGCGTTCATTGGACTCGTGCACAAAAAATAGATTGATTTGCGAACAAATTTTGCTCTGTTGAGCGATTGAGCGATAAAAGTTAAATAATGATAGCAGAACGGTTTATCGTGAGACAAACTAGGATCAGTTACTGATAAAGCGTGACTATCCTTAAAACAAAGACTGAATAAAACCTATAAGTCCGATTTAGAAAATCCGGATCGAATTTTGGATTAAAAATCGCTGTAGTGTGACCGCCCTTAAGAGGGGATAGCACATTTCAGTCAGAGAAGATTTAATGTAATTTGGATTGTTACATCAGCATTTAAATCAAAAGGAATCCTTTTAACAGGTTAGATGAAGATAAGACTTATTTGCGAACTTGTTCTTTTTGTAATTAAGCTAATTTTTAAACCTAGACAGAAGCTGAATTTGAATTTTAATTGTTTTTCAGTTTCAAGTTTAAGCGAGGATCTTTTTTTAGCAACAAAAAAGTTTCAAAATTTACTTACCGAAGTTTGAAAAGAAATTCCAACCAGAGAAATTAAAATGAAAGTCACGATAGCACTCCTCACTTGAAGATTCATTCCGATTTGTAGCTGTGAACAATGTTCACTAGACGGCAGTCAGTAAGCTTGTGAAGATTCTCTATGTAACAAACTGCAAAATACAAAGAATAAAACCAACAGCTCCAAACGAAAATACGGTGTTTTTAGAGGAGACGCAGCTATGCGCTGGCCGAGCAAAGGCAATATACTGTTACATCTTTACTGTTTATCAATGGTTATGAATACCTACGGAACTCTAATTCTATGTAACATTATAGTATATATGGTTATGTTCTCGTTGTGGAGATTCGGCTTTTCCTTACACGGAAATCTTTCTAAAAGAATACAGTATACAGACAGATGCAACCTCAAACAACAATTCTGTTTTACTGCCTTCCAGACCGGAAATTGTAGAAAAGAAGGATATATACTAATACAACATTACTCTCTTAATTCCTTAGATTGAAAATCAATCTAAAAGAGTGGAATTAGGGATGAATCTAAATTTGGATTGAGAATTTTAAAACGACTAAGATTTATTCCCAATCTATTAGATTGAATATTTCAATCGAAATTACCGATTGGTCCCTAATTTCAATCCTTTTAATTTAGAGAGTAATATTTATCTTATATCCCAACACTAGACAGCAGCATCCAAACACAACGAAGACATGATACTTGAAGGTAATGGTGTCATGGAAATTTTCATCGACGGAAAGTGATATCGGAGACGAGGAAAATGCCCGATCATTTTTTAAAAATTATGTGAGGAGTAGGCACAGTGTGCAAAAATTAAGGTACACAAAACAAAATACCCAATCTTAGCTAGATTTGACTGAACAACGAATATACCGTACAACCTGCAACGTAAGCAGCCTTAGGCCAGCACCTCTTGTGGAGTACAAACTTGGAATGACTCAAGTGGTGACTTCAAAATATATAATTTGAAATACATGTAAGCATAGGTCATTGGCCCTTATTTCAGCTGTGCTACATTTTCCTTGACAAATATGATTTTTTGGTAAAACGTAAAATCAAATTCCCTAGGGCGGCTACTGTTTCTGACATGGTTCCGTTTCTTATAACTTAATAGAACAAACCCTTTCCCCTTACCAAATAACCTGTAAAAAGACTATACAGTTCTCGGTTGAAGGCTGGAACTTCATCCCATATCGCATAGCTTAATTTTCTCTTGTCTTTGTCGCACATTACGGTAAGTAACTCTCCGGGAGGAAGATTGTCTATTACATATGGAAGGCGTGAATACCGTACAATGTATCATATCCCCCACTACAGTTGATCTTCATTTGCTTTAAAGGGGTATAGATTGTCTTATGTGTATCAACGTTTTTGCTATGCCATTCCTCAATTAAGATTCTCCGGAAAACGCTAAATCAGCACCCAAGTGGCAACTTCAAGTTTACATGAGTATTATGCAAAACGTTCACTACAGTGGACAGTATATCACAATGGCTTTCTTTCAATTGCCTCCTCATGCCACCCCTGTCGACTCCAGCAAAAACTTTCACCTGTCAGGGCCTCGAATCGTTCCCCCCCCCCCCGTCGGACAAATCTTCGGGCTACCCAGCTAAGGTGTCGACCTGTCGATATGGTAGAATTGTAGCTTAACTGATGCGAAAACCAGTAATCGTATTAAAGAAAAAGTATCTAAGCGAAGTTGTTGATTTCTAAGTACCAAAAGAACACAAACTTTTTAAACTGTCGTGAGTTTTCAGTGTGCGGCGTGTTGCTTGCATTTCATGAAGATTCATCAAGAATCTTGACACTCAATGTCTACTCTCGACCAAAAACTTCCACTCCGATGTAGAGCCGGGTATCCCACCAGGATAACTTGGACTAATAAACAGACTAGCGATAGACTGAAATGCAGATTTAAGAGGATTTATGAATTCTTTCGAACTGGACTAAAATAATCCTTTTCCCAAGAATACCCATGCAAATGCCATACTTTCGCGGTAAATACCTAATACAATGTAAACAACAGATTCAAAGTACCAGAAATATTACAAATTAATATTGGGGGGGTCCGGGCGGTCCGGACCCCCCCCCTGCTTTTGGCCACCAACATTTTTTTCATGCATTTTCTTTTCTCCGTTAGGAGAAACTGGGCCAAAAGTGCCTAAAAATATTCATTTTCAGACCAATTGTCCAAATTGAGGAGGTGTTCATTTATCTCTCCACCCCATCAGTTTAGCTCAAAACATGCGCCAACGAATTTTCTCTGTGTGACTCAGTAGTTTCAAAAGCTGCTGAGGTGTATAGCCAGTGTTTCCACACTTCCAGAGTGAGTTTCTGCAGGTGTCTTGCATGGCCAAAGCTTTATCTAGAACTGAATGGGATTACCTGTTGATGACTTAACTTTACCAAAGTGAAGTTAATTATTATAAAGTGACTATCTGACAAAATTAGTTCGAATACACCCTAAAAAAGACCGAAGATGACACCAGAGAAGAGTTGAAGAAATGAAGTAAATGGTAAGACTTCACAAAGGGCACTCAGGCGATTAACACCGGAAATCGACAAACAGTCTGTCTCAACTTGGCAACTTCGGAGAGCATTCTGAGTCATTTTGCCAGCACGGTTCACGTACTTAGTACATGTACGTCGATTACACAATTTTTTAGCTCATACTACAAGCCTCATAATACAAGCTCATACTACAAGCCAAGTATGAGCTTATGGCAACATGTTTTCTAACTATCACTCTATCATTCTATCTATCACTCTATCGGTCATGGGCGCATATCTGTCTTGAAAAATGGTGGCGACGCATGTCTGTTCCCTGATAGCCTACAACGGTATCTAATACCCCTTTCAGTACTGGCGAGATTTTCAACGGGTGCACCCGTTGAATGTCTCAGTATGAAAGGGAACTCAGGTGAAACACAGGTGAAACACCGATTCAGTTTTCGGAATTTTTTAGCCTCGAAGCGTCCATGGTAAACTACCGGGAAATACCGGGACTCCACCGTTGAAAGTCTAGTGTGAAAGATCGTCTCGGTGAAACGCCGTGCGAAATGCAGATTAAATGTTAAAGTCATGTTTTGTTTGCGGTCACACAAACGTTTTTCACTAGTCAAATTGATTCGCACTTAATACATAGCGTTCGCATGAGGCCCGCAACAAGTTGGGGGCATTGGGGGCCAGTCCCCCTGCTCTTCGGGTATAGCCAGACCCCTGTGCAATAGCATACTTTCGAAGCCCCCTGAAATTTGTTTGCCCCTCCCCCCCTGCATGCTCTCCAGGTCTGGTTACGGGCGTGGTTTTTTGTATTTCGACTCATTTCATTGTAATGACGATCAACTGAATATCTGGATGTGGCTTCAATGTACACATGTGTGAACTACTTTCTCTTGAGATTTAATTGTTTTACTGTTTATTGGCGACTTGTCAAGTGACTGCAACACCAAACATGACTCTTGAAGCCAGGGAAGTATAAACTTGAATTTGCAGGGGCCGGGATGTGAACTATTTTGGGACCAACTACATTTCTTGGAGACCGACTCCCATTGACACAGTTCTACGCAGTAGCGTAGGTAGGATTTCTCTCAAGGGTCATGCAGTATGTTGTGTGAACGCCGGCCTGGGAGGAGTCTAAGGGCAGGGTGTCCCCCTCCCCCTTTGAAAACTTTTGAAAAATAGGTGTCCTTACATGCAATCTGGTGCCACATATGCTACCTTTTTAAGTAAAATTTGTGTTACAAATTTACTTATTTTTAGGAACTAAAAAAAAAAAGAAAAAATGGCATCCGTCAGGGGGTCCATGGCCCAATGGCCTCATTGCGTGCGCCACTGGTTGTGCGATCCGAATTTTCTAGATAATTACAATTTACAGGACGGTAGTAAATATCATAATTCAAATAAATATCATAATTATCCAATTGGGAGGCAGAGAATTTTTTGCCCGAATCTCAAAAAGTTGTCCGAAATTCGTTGCAGTTCGGGTACTTAAAGTAGACCACTAAACCACTACATGCGCGCGAAGCGCGCGAAAGTTTATGCACATTTTTCGGGCATTCGATCAAAAATTTGGGAAATCAGTAGAAAATTCGGGCAATCTTTTTCACTTTTACTTCATCTCTGCCGGAATTTTAATTTGAGTAAGGTATCCAATGTAGTTAATGTCTGGTCTACTGTAACAAAGGCATACTGAACTGGATTTGAAAACGATTTTTGGTGCTCAGAGACCCACCCCCACACCCCCGTATTTATCCCCTGCCTGCAGCTTCGAAGTGCGGCGAACCTTAACGAGGAGTTTAGTGGTACGTTGACGGACTCGGCAGCATACGACACCATACTGCAAATAAGTTCATAAACGTGGGTGGCATCGTAAAGACAAAGTCTCAGATGCTAAACAAATTAAAATAGCCTACGTTAAGCGAAAATGGCTCAAAATGAAATGTCACAACAAAACAAGTGGAAAAGAGAAGAAAACAAAGCAAAAGAAGACCTTTGTTTCCTCATTTGGGGGCACAGGGCGAACTTTAACACCGGAACTTCGTAAAATAGTGCAGGCCTATATGCGTTTCTTTTTGGGCGCGCAGCATTTGGTATACACAGTGCTTCCGCCACGGGTCGGCATGCGCAGCTTTGCAAAACGTGAACACTTGTAGCCTCATTTTGCAAATTCATCGGTGTATTCTTGCTGCAGTATGAAAAGACGGTGTTGGAATTTTCAACGGAGGTTCGCCGTTTAGTCCAACGGTGAAACCAACGGTGGTTCACAGTTGAAAACAGTGTGAAAGGGGTATAAGAGGAGAGGGACCATGGGATCGCGGGTAGCGTACAAGAATTTTGTTGGCAAATATACCTTCCAGATCTTTGAAATAACACTCCCCAGACCAAATGATGCTCGTAAACCTCCTTAATTTTTAGATCTCATGACTTCAGTTAGAAATTTATTTTGGACAAATAATCCAAGTTGACTTTTGTATAAGCTGGTTCTGGAATTCTCTCCCAGAAAACAATTATAGTCTTCCACAAATGTGATTTCCGTCCAGACTTTATTTAACAACTGTAGATAAATATAATAAAATGAGAACTGGTGATACTTCAGCGGGACAGTGGCAATAGTAATAATTTTCATCTTTTATAACATGTCATTTGCGCAATGTTTGATCAATGTGCTTCCAAAGTCCAATATAGGGGAATAAGAAAATAAGAACTAAGGAAAAAAACATAAGAAAATTTGGTCAAGATAAGTTGGTAGGGACACTGTGCATCATGTCCCCACCACTGAAAAAGTTAGCGTCCCCACCAGGATCTGAGTACATGCTTCTGTCCACAACTGCACAAAAAACTGCTCCTCCCACAGTGTTAGGTCAATGTTTGGTTGGATTAGATATCGTTTAAACGGCCGATAGTTCGTTAAACCGTTTAAACGTGACAGCCCTATAAGTTAGAAATCATTGCTGCGTATCCTGCTAAAAGACTATTATAATGCTGCATTAATGTAAGAATGCATAATTCCTTATAATTGTTGTCTTTATTTACTGAGTTCATTCAACTGTCCATCTCAAAGTATCACCTCAATCCATCTAAAATGTATTACAATTTTTCATAATTTTTCTTATTAATTGAGAAATTTTAGGCATGAAATCTCCAACTCGGGCAGTTCCGTTTCCGGCCATGTGGGCGGTTTGTAAATTCCAAAAAAATTTCTTGCACGCTCCGCGCCAACCGATGGTGGCGTTCCGCTCAGATAGTCATGCCGGCATCGCCCCTGTACCCCGCGAGACTCCTACAGACCTTTATAACTAGTTTTAAGTACCATTTACGAAAATTTGGTAGGCATTTTAGTTAGTTAGTTAGTCAGTTAGTTAGATGAGGTTTTCCGGCTCAGTTTGTAACCAATTGGTGTAAGTCGGGCCGGCCAAGGCCTTTCTTCCAGTTGTGGCTCACTGGCTTGTTTTCACTACTCCATTGCTTATGCTGAGCACTAAGCACAATGGCAGTAGGTTCCAATTTTAAAGTCTTTGGTATGACTTGGCCAGGATTCGAGCCCCCGACCTTCCGGCTGCAAGTCGGATGCCCTAACCACTTGACCATGCAGTCGGTTAGGCATTTCAGTAGAACCGTTTATAGCATGCTGCGCGCTAACTAGTGCTAGTACCCTTATGTCAACCACAAAGTCTACCACACAGATAAAATATCCATATCGGTAAGACGCATGATCTGATGGTGAATTTTAAGAAAATTCTTTTCTCAAGAAACGTTTTATTGTTGTGAAATATTTTCAAATAATTTATCACTATTGTATCACGACATACTAAGAAAACCATACCTCTGACACGGTGACAATGCTTCACAAGGAATTTTAAAGGACGTTTTGAAGCAAAAGCAAGACCCATCGGACACAAATCTTGCTCGAAAGGATCCATATGGCATGGGTTCTATACCTTAAGCACTTGCTTCTACTGCGTGTTTTTGTTGTTTAAATTATCATTAATAATAGATAATGTCTTTCTCACATGGTTACTTTTAATTAAACAGCTAATACCAACGTAGCCCTGATATTGACTGAAGCGAAGCAATACAGAATACAAAGAAGAGTTTGTTATGTGGAGGGGTGTATTTATGGTTACTTCTAGTCCTCAGTAAAAGTCCCCGAAAAGTAATCCTGGAACCAGTAAAGTTAAGTTTTTGGGAACTACTCATTTGCTTGTGTGCGCCGGTTGAGAATACCTTAGATTCTTATCAACAATTGAGTAAGTAGGCGATTCGTTTTAAATTGATGTGATTTGGTTTAACTCAGTTCTGTAGCTTTTTACAGTGAAAAAATATTGAAATCTCCACGAGCAGATTTTGCGCTTTTGCTGATAAGGTCAATTGTTGCAGAGTCAAATGTCCATATACAAAGTATGTGGATGACTTTTTGTACAAACTTTACACTCTGTACTTTATTTTAAGGAGAACCAAAGAATCATATGAGGTACGTATATTTCATTATTCACTTACATGACAAATTACCAAGACAAAAATTACCCATATCATGACTTCGTTTATCAGTACGCAAAGTGATGTAACTTTGGTATTTCGCGTTTTAAATGTCAAATACGAACAAACCAGATGATTCAATCAGAAGTAATGAAAGTAGTTTATACCGAATGTTCTGGTTTTCATCTAAAGAGAAAACCGTTCGTAAAGTCCTTGAACGAACCGATGCAGGAAGAAGTGAAACAGATCCAAAATGTTTTCCTTAGACCGGAGCCGAATTATTGGCAAATCAGTAGCAAAATGGTGACTCCTATCAGGAACTTAATCTTTGGGGGTATGTTAACACTGGCCTTAAAATCCATATTAAGGAGGAAGATTCTGAAGTTACTCAAACTGCAGGTCTTCAATAGTACACATGCAAGACACAGATGTAACCAAACTTGACCCAGAACGACTCTGGAGTGGATATCAAATTATTAGCCCGTAAGTCGTCTTTGATGTCTCTTTTATTACTCAACTATCTTGGTATTTCACATAGGTCCAAGTCTTTCCACGTATTGCAGAGTATTTTTACTTTCAGAAAAAAATCATTTGATATAGATGGAAAACTCTGAAATGTTCTTTAACTGCAGCAGTTCAAATGTACACATTTAAGCATTGAGCCATTACGGAGAGCACAATGATGTAAGGCACAAATGTGGCAAACTTAGTAAATATGGATCTTGAGAAATTTTCCAATGGCCAATTGCAGTCTTTAATATTGCTGCACTTCGCCTTACAGGTATTACAAAATTCAGAAATAATGCTAATTCTGCTAGTGATTACCTGGCTCCGGTTGAGGTGATGCCTGGCTCCGGTTGATGTGGATGACTTTTTGTACAAACTTTACACTCTGTACTTTATTTTAAGGAGAACCAAAGAATCATGTGAGGTACGTATATTTCATTATTCACATAGCATGACAACCAAGACAAAAATTACCCATATCATGACATCGTTTATCAGTACGCGAAGTGATGAAACTTGAGTAAGTTGATTCAAATATATTTAGAAGATGGTGATAAAGAAGACCGATTAGAAAATAAATCACCAAAAGTTTCCTAATTGACGTACGAAAATCATTTTTGTACTTATTCTTCAATTCAACCTTCAACTAAAATGAACACACTAAGAAAGGGATTCATGGATTTGCCTTTCTCAGTTTCTACACATCATTAGGTTTCATAACTTATTTTAACAACTGTTAGGCCTGTGATCCCATTTTTTTAACCTATGACGTCTTTTAAATTAGTCTGAGCAAGTATTTGAGGTCGGCTACATGACTATAAAGTTTGAAGATGATCAGACTTAGGCTTTGGAAGAGTTTACGACACACTTTGTCGCATAGCTTGGGTTAATGTAGCCTTTGACCTACATGTGACTTTTGACCTAGGCTCCTATCAACCAAGAAGCTTTACGTCCGAAGTTCTGTAGACTTGCACAACTGTTCAGTCATGCAGCTGTTTAATAACAAATAAGCCCTCAATCCTGTCGTCAACCACTTGAATGGATTTTTCACTGGGATGATGTCAACTAGAAAATCTACCCGAAGCGCTGTTGAAGATATATCTTGATTAAGTTCTTAGAAAATGTTAATTGTTTCCTCTTCTCCCCCTATGTCTCTCAAGTTCTTTATTTTCCATTAACCCTCTTTATTTTTTCTTGGCGAGAAAGAGAGCAGACCAAGCCTCCTAGGTCGCTCCATAATCATGATTGTCAGTTCCAAAGAAGGTTCTTTTTAATTTAACACCGCTATTGGATACGCGCGCTCAATTTTGGAAATCTCCTACCATTCTAAGCCTGCACTCCTAGATAAATCTTGGATCAGCTATTAGCTTTGATTCTGTTATCAAAGTGTAACCAAGTACCATGGAAACATAAATGTAGATACAAATCAATCAAAATGTAGCTTATCTACACCTTTCCAGTAGTATGATGTATGGAAATTCGAGTAAAATCAACTTTTCTGTTAATTAAACTTGTGTTGTGACAATAAAGCAATGAAGTGTTCAATACATCTTTTTCACTTTACCTTATTGGAGATCAACGTGCAACCCATTGCTATGAAGGGGCTTGCACCAAAGGTCAAAAGGTCAAATTCAGTGGTGGCGCTTGTTGATCTGGAGGACACTTGGCCACACACCACCAACTTTGCTTTAGTACATTACCTAGCGTCCGCGTGTGTTTTTTATCTTCCAGAACGTGGTTGCATTAGATAAACTTTTGCACACGTTAAAACTTCCTTCTTGAATCATTTACTTTGAATGTTTCTTTGTGCTTTTTACACTCTGATAGGTGTATTCATTCGGAAGAAGAGTCTGTCTTGGCCATACTTGACGGATACATGATAGCTTACTTTGTTAGTTTTCTTCATAATTTGAAATAATATTCGAGTGCAAATACGAAAACCAGCGCGAAGTTAGTTTTCACTGTAGATAAAGATTCGAGGGGTTACCTTTGAGTAATAATTACAAAAATAGTATAATAAAAGTTACATGAAATATGCTGGAAATAAGCAAACTAGTTTGAGTAAGGATTCGTGTACGACAATTTTCGTTCATTTCATACAAACTGGCATTATTTGGAATCCTTAGTAAGCGCATGTGCTTTTTAAAGGTTGTCCTGTTGAAGTTTGTTTCTTCTACCCTGTATTTGTCGGAGCTCGGATCTACAGTGACATATGCAAGCCTGTACGATGGATGGTTTTATGAATCATTTCTGCACCGGATATTCATCCAAGTGCAGGTCAATATTGGTTGAAAAACTTCCTTAAACTGAGGATGTATTAGGCTGAAGGTAATAGGATTTACACAACTGTTGAATATCAGTAACACCCAAGTCCAAGGGATGGATGGGTACACAAAGCCTGGTATGGCAAGTACTATACCTGTAGGTATGATGCAAATGAAAAACGAACATACGACAATAAACAAATTCTTGGTGACTTTTAGCTGACGACGGTAGACAGGTACTTCCATCTGGTTACAAGGCAGGTTTGGTTTCTCAGCCATTTGCATTGACGGAGTACGTGCACGAAGAAGGACATCCCGGCTTGATGCCATAACGAACAGGTAGATTTTCACATAATAACACACGACAATGATAATTACACATGGAAATCCCAAGAAAACGCTGCTGAGAAGGACGTAAACGTCCGATGATGGGTGTGACCAATTTGAAGAACAAAATCTGTGTCGAGGTGAATATCCAGTACGACCAAAACCAAACAATTGTGGTAAAATGATAGAGGAGAATGGAACCAGCCAAGCTCCTGTAGCCATAAAGGTCATTTTTAGTTTACTGAATAGTTTTTCGTACTTCTCACGAGGTTTTGTGATTATGTAGAAACGCATACAGGCAATCACGGTTAGATTGACAACACTGCTACCGAGTCCTTCTTACATAACGAAAGATAGAGCGGTACAGACAGAGTCTAGAAAAGGCAATTGGTCGTGAAGTACAGCTACTGCTTGGAATGGCAACAAAACACATGTCACGAAATCCGCAAATGCCAAATTGACTACGAAGATATTTGTACTGTTCTGAAGTTTTTTTTGGATAAAAATACAGCGAGCACGACAAGACTGTTTCCAAAAAGACCAACGAAACTGACTACAAAGACTATAAAAGCGCAGATAATTCTCTGAGTGTGATCTTCAAAGACATATTATTGAGAAACAGTTGTCGCAATGTAGTTCGAGTCATTCGACAGGGACTCGTTTGATCTCGCTCCCATTTTTAACTAACGTCAAGGAGACACCACTGTTAGTGAGTGATTGTAGAAACTGTCATACTATCATCAATTTTCTTTCGCAGGGTATCCTCGTGAAAACTTCCTTAGATTAGAAGCAGTTGTCCCTCTCACGTCATCAACAAAATGTTGTACAGACATTTCTGACGTACATGGTTTATCATTCTATAATATTGTTGCATTGCCAGACCAGAGATTACCGAAGGGAGTGTTGCACCTTCCGTGTATATTGCCGATGCATCGTCCGTTGATTGTGTTGGTGAACTCATGACTTTGTAGGCATGAAACACGAATTTCAGACAAATTTCCAAAACGGGCTCGAAGGAAGGAAAAGGTTTAAAACTTTGTACTTTCACAAGACTATTTTGCCCTTGTTCCAACAGCCTAGAATGGAGGAAACGTTTCTGGAAGCTTCCCTTTATTGTCAGAGCCCTGTTTGGTTGAACGTTTTATATACTTGTTCTACATACAAAACACAAATACGTGCTTAGAATGTCTACCTCACTGTACTCTGAGCCGAAACAGATTTTTGATTTATAATATTGTTGCATTGTCAGACCAGAGATTACCGAAGGGAGTGTTGCACCTTCCGTGTATATTGCCGATGCATGGTCCGTTGATTGTGTTGGTGAACTCATGACTTTGTAGGCATGAAACACGAATTTCAGACAAATTTCCAAAACGGGCT